>JAQJVL010000050.1:415599-718099 GCA_035578905.1 Stictocephala bisonia
CTTAGAATAAACATCACGCCACCCCAAATTCGAGCTCTCATTGGTGCTCAGGAGTAAACTCTCCTCAGGCGACGGTTTCGCGCCACACAACAACTCACTCACGCTTAGTCTCTCAAAGTGTAAGGTCGCGGGTCTCGTTTCCAACTCAACAATTAGTGATTGTGTGCCTCTTTAAATTCTAACTCTACCTCTTGTAACTCTCTCTAACTCTGTGCTGCTCATCCAGACCTTCAAGAACCTCGTTTGTGCGGTACGTGGTCGGTCTTCTGGACTTTCGAAACGCTCGTACTTCCGCGACTACTCTTCAGTGCTTTAGAACTGTGACAAAGGAAGGTGGACTGGATTACCAAAAGTGTCTCCAACTACTCCTGTTGGATACGTGGTCAACCAATCTCTGTGGTGAGACAATCCTCTCTAATTAATTATTTACGTCCTTAGTTTATTCCCCCGTCTGCTCCGGAAGAGCAGTGGTCCTCCGTGTTCAGGAACAGAAACATTAACATTCTCTACCCGACAACAACGTTATAACAGCGTGGCTGGAAGAGTTCAATTGTCATGAAGGGTAGGTCGGACGCATTCCTTACTTGGCATCGTCATTCGTCAATTATTCTGTTTGGTTACTGTCGTTCAGTAAAGAAATATTTTGTTACTGTTGTATTTTATAGAATGATATTTCTGTAGCTTAATGCTTTCTTTTGGATTTCCTAGTAAATATAATTTTCCATTACTTTATTTCCTATGATTCGTATTCCATTTTTAATACAGATGTTAGAAAAATAAAAAGCTAAGGTTTAGGCCCGTTAATTTATGGTAACGTTTTATTTAAATCAATAAAAACAACTATAAATGTTTCAATATGGTATTGTAACGTAGTGAAAAGTAAATGATCTATTTTTAAAGGATAAAAAAAATAAATAAATTAACGATTGTACACCACCAAATTATAGTAGATTTCTAGGTACTTAAATCTGGTAATATGCACACAACATCACCGCTCGCTTATCGATGTGCAACAACATGTGTGTATGATGCATTACACTCACTTTCACTCAGGGGCGGATTTCTCACTAGGCCAATACCTAGGGGCGGCATGCCTCAGGGGCGGGCGACATAGCCTGACGGGTGCCGCCTCAGCCAAGAAGAAATATGCGCCGGCTGGTCCGACTGTTGACGTTAGTCAAACTTTTAAAAAGTAGACATGTCCCTACAATCTATAAGTCCGCTGTTTTGAAGCCAATTTGGAAATTTGTGCAATTAACTGATCCTGATAATGCAAGGGTTTACAATAATTACAAGAACTTTTTTATCAAAGTAGCCTAACAATTAACTGTAAGGAATCAAGAAATATTAAAAACTAACCTCTTAAAGCTTGGTTAAAATTTCAAAGCTGTAACCTTTCTAGATTTTTATTTACAAAATTTAAAGTGGGACTTTGTTTCAAGCCGAGCCAAGAAACGGAGTTTTTAGAGCCTTAGACGTGTTAGAAATGTCAGAAAAAAGGAAAATCCAGGCAGATGAATCAAAATGAAAACAAATTCATCCTTACAGGCCATAATAAAACATTATATTATGAATATTTATAATATATTAGATTACAATTTAGATTAGAAACATAATATGATGTGTTCTTAACGAACTCAATTCAACTTTACTGAAGCGCAAAAATGCTTATGACGTTATTGTGGATAAGTTCTCAGTTTTCAACCATCTATCGACGTCTTCAATTGAAACTATTATTGATCGGGCTGAGAAAATTAAATATATCTATAAAAATTATCTAGAAAAATAATTTTTAAATGAGGGTATATACTTCTCTGGCCTTCTAAAGAGTGGCTGTGTCAAGCCCCTGTTACACGTGGACACTTGGTCGCTCATCGGATGGGGGACCGACCAGTCGTCCGCGTGAAACACTCCCTTATCGATGATAAAGCTCATTAGAGTTAAAATCTTAATTGACATTTCCCAACATAGAGATAGCTCTTCATATGTATTTGTGCACAGCTGTTTCAAACTGCTCAGCGGAAAGTTCATTTTCTGTCCAAAAAGAATAAAATCTAGCCTCTATTAATAAAAATAATAGAGGAGTTCACAATGGTTAAAGGTATGAAGAAACCAAGGTAAGAAAACATAATAAAGACTTACCAGAGATATTAGTTTATATTTATTAATTTTCCTTTTTATATTCAAGGATTTCAGTGATAATGTATTTTACTTTCTCCCACATGTGTTACCATGGAGGAAGTATTGTGATCGTCCAAAAAAAGGCTCCCTGAACCCAAAAAGTGGGGTTTTGAAAAAATGTGTCTGTCCGTATGTGTTTGTGTGTGCGTGCGTGTGTGTGTTTGTGTAGGGGTATGTAAAGATTAGCCAATATTTCCAGAAAGTTTTTTCGCTTTTTGAAATTTTAGATTTTTTATTTTTGTAGTAAATACATTAAAATTGGAATTTTCCGAAAAACGGCTCTCACGATTTTGATTAAATTTTCAGGAAAGATGCAAATTACAACTAAAAATATTTTAGTTACCTCCTCACTAAGTTGAGGTTGGGGGCCGAAGGCCAGAAGCCACAACTCAAGTTTTGGAAAGTTGTTTACATAAAATCTGGATATTGAGACCCATCCCCCACTCAAAACTGGAAGTCGTGCCAACGGCTGATGGCTCAAAACCAGTCAGCCGATAGGATCACGGGTGGCCGTTGGAGGGTACAACTCGGCAACTTAGCAAAAACTAAGTTTACTATCGAGAAGGCGAATTCATAAACATAAAAATCCGGCTGAAGTCCACAATATCAAAATAACACTTAAGGGAAAAACAAGCTATACAAAATTAACAAGAGATTACAAACTAACACAAAAACAACAAATGCTATAAATACCAAAATGACAAACATATGTGCCTATCTGCAGAATTACTAGAGACACACACAAAATTTTGAGAAAACTTACAATGAAAAATTTAGACAACACCAATTAACCGGCAATTTAGCCCACATTCCATGATTCCACCGAGGCCAAGGAGTAAGCCGGAGTCCTTGGGCAGCTCCGAATTAGAATTTAAAGAAATAATACAATAATCCCCTTTTGGTGAATATTTAAAAATTAAAAAATTTAAACAAATATAACATGGTACCGTTCTAGTAAAAATTCACTTCAAAAATACTACAAACGAAATAAATAACACTCAAACAAACTTAACCACTAGGCCTAACAACCATTTGAACAATCCCTTAATTTAAACAGTATAAAAAAAAATCTTAGGCTTACAAAATATTTATAGATCACGGATAATAATTGTTTGAAAACAAATTTAACCATAGTGCCTAATAAAGATACAATTTAGAAACATATAACAACCAAATAAACTAATTTAAGATAAATAATATTAAATATTAACATGTATACACTATTAAAATAATATGGCCAAAATAAATATCACTTGCCTGCGTTCAAGTTCAAAGATAACGTTCAGTTCATTTTTATGAAGGGCGTGGCCTAGTGGAGAACATCTTCTTTTTTTATTTTTATTTTCCTTTTCCATTTATGTTATATATATATCACACAACATTACAACCCCCAGCTCAGCCACCGGGAAAAACATGAAACGCACTGACCTGAGGACAGAAGAATCCTACCCAAAGGTGTAGGTGGGGCAGCAGGGTCGCAACTGGGCTCTATACCTGGTCCTCAAGCCAGGCTGGCAGTGTAGATTGTAGAACTTCCTCCGGTCGGCAGGCTGAGGTCAAAATGTCCCACTCAAGGACCCTGGAGTTAAAGAGCCTCTAACTAGACATGGTGTAGGGTACAGGTGTGGTAGCCAGACAGGTCAACCCGACAGACCGAGAGCTGGAATCCCGGAACAAAAGAGTCCGAGCCAACGGCCACCAAAGTAAACAAATCGCAGCGCACGAGCGATCTCAGGCAGCCTGGCAAACCACGACGACAAGTGACAAAAATGTAGCAGTTAAACGACCCGGTACACTATGTGATTAACTGAACAGCTGTTATGAAGATTATTTTTTCCTTACTTTTATCTAAATAAAAGAAATAAATGTTTCGTTTGAACATTCCATGGAAATGTTATTAATTGAAAATCTGTTTTTATTTAGGTCTGTCTTTACATACATTATTTTAATTCAATTCAACGATATTCCATTATTGGAGACTTGAAGCAAACTTTTATAAATTATTATATAGTTTAATGGTGAGATTTTTAGCGTTAGGGAAAGGGACGAAGTTTGTACCAATTATCTGGTACCATCTATTTTAGTTTGTAAGAGTATATACCTTTTCCTGAGCTAACCCGACCGCATATGACTTCAACATGAGAATGAAAATTAAGTGCAGCATCCAGATGAAGACCTAGAAATTTACTGATTGAGCAGCTCCTATCTGTTTTTCACCCAGTAAAATATTTATTCCAATGTTATTTTGTGCTCTTTTTGTACTTATATGAAAATCAAGAATTTTAGTTTTGTCTGCATTAAGTGAAAGTAAGTTTTCGTCAAACCATTGGAGCAAATTATTGGCCTCAATGGATCCACGTACCTCCAGATCATCCATACTAGAGCCAGATACAGATAATGACGTGTCGTCCGCAAAGAGACATGACTGATGTTTTCTGATGTTATACTATGTGGCAAATCATTAATAAGCAGCAAAAACAGGACGGGGCCGAGGACGGATCCCTGTGGCACTCCACTGGCAATGACTTTTTCCTCTGAACGATGAGCACGTATTGCTTACGTATATTGCTTACGATTTTTTAGGTAGGAACTGAACCATTCTTTGGCCAAGTCTCTAATTCCGTACATAGATAATTTCTTCAGCAACAAGTCATGGTTTACGTTATCGAACGCCCTGCGCAAATCGAAGAAAGCTCCCAAGTTACACAGTTTTGATTCAAGACATCTAGTCATATTAGATGTAAGAGTGAACATGACATGTACTCTTACATCTAAACATGTACTTTTACTCTTACATGTACTTTTTTTTACAAAACCAAACTGATTTTTGAAAAGTACGTTGTTCTTTTCCAGTAAGTCACAGAGTCTGGTGAGGACTGCTTTTTCAAACACCTTTGAAACAATAGTTGATAGAATGGAAATCGGTCTAAAGTTATTACATGAATTTTCACCTTTATTCTTTTTATAGGTTTAATAATTGCTAGTTTCAGAGCTGTCGGGAAATTTCCCTGCTGAAAAGATGACTTAATCAGGTGGCTGAGAGGGATAAACAGCAAGTAAATCGTTTCTTTAAGAATTATAGTGGATATGCCATCTGATGCTGCTGAATTTTTGTTCGTCAGCCATTTTGCAATAAGTTCAACTTCTTTTTCTGTCACTGGGCGAAAAAAGAATGAATCAGCTACATAACCACCCACAATTCAATTGACCCAACATCTTTCATTCCACCTATCTTAACAAAAAAAATCATTTAGTGTGTTTGCCATTAACATTGGTTTCTTAATTACTTCACCGTCATCCTTTACTATTCCAGTCAGTTTATGTGTTTGCGATTTTCCTGATTTGTTATCATTAATCACTTGCCATATTGTCCTCGTTATATTCCCAGATGCATTAATTTTGCTTAAGATATTCTCTGCTTTGCTATCTCTAATGAGGTTTCTGTAGGTATTTTTACCTTCAAGTAATATTTCCTCATTAAGTGAGTAGAATCGAGGTCTTTAGTGCTAACGTAAAGTTCTTGTACTAGTAGCCTAAGGTTTTAGATTTCAGGGCTCAGTTTAATTTTATTTGTTATTTTGCTTGTTTGTTTTAGTTTAATCTTTTTTTCAGGAAAAGATTTTTCAAAAATGTATCTTAAACTGTTATGGAAAATTGCATATTTGTCGTCAATATCTATTCTACATTTCTTTCCAATCCTCATGGCTAAGTAAAGTCCTAAACACATGATTGTTGCTGGCTGATATAGGCCGAGTAACCCTGAATTTATCCATATTGTCAATATTAGTTTGATGTGTTATTACTGCTGTCTGAGCATGATGGTCAGATAAAGCTGAGACCACTACTGTAGTATCAACTTGACCGCCATCTAGACCCGTGAACACGTGATCAATTAGAGTTTTTGAGCCATTACATTCTCTAGTAAATGATGTAACTGTGTTTATCAGCCCGAAGGAAGCCATAATAGTCTCAAGTTTAAAAGCTGTGAATGAATCAGCTGACAGACCAATGTTAAAATCACCTTTAACTACAGTTCTCCAACAACCTGGATTAAATCGGCACAAGCAGTTAGACAGAAAATCAAAAAACACATCGTGTTGGTTGTTGGGAGGCCGGTAACCAGCTATCAAGAGCAGATCTCCATCCACAAGCTTTACCTTGGCAGCTGCTAGCTCAATCACACCCTCAATACAACATTCAGAGACGTTCAGGACCCTGTACTGTATGCATTCCTTCATAAAAATAGAAATTCCACCTTTTTTCATTCTTGAGCGGTAGTAAGCTGCTACATTATTACATCCATTTATCTTCAGTACATTGAATTCATGCAATCGTAGGTTGTGCTTTGATATGCACAAACTATCTAGTTCCTGGTCCTCAATGAGTATTTGGAAAGGCTCTAACTTTGACTCAAGACCTCTTATGTTCTGGTGAGCAATCTTTAAATAACTTTGGTACTTATTGCCAGACCCATCCACGGAACTCCGAACTGTTTTTGGACCAAGTCTAAAAAATTCTTATTGTAAAAAACACGACCATGAGCTGATATATCTTTAGGCTGGAAACTTTACGAGAAGGACGAAAGGAGGGATGAGGACCGTTAATTTTATTGATTGAATTGCTCTGGTTTGCGTCCAAGTGAAAAAGTTGTTATCAATTTCCTGAAACAACTTTCGCTTTTGGCTTCTAGAGGTCGTACAATTGATTAGGCCTACTTCGTCAAGTTGTAATTGTTATGATATGTATAGTTAGAATATATTACTTTTGTACGCAGTGATTTTAAATTGATTTAAACCAACATAAATTCACTTTATACCGATTAATTTAATTTATTTTAATAAATTGAAAATCATTGTACTTACTTACGCATATAAAAGTAATATGTCCTAACTATACATTTCATAAGGATAACAACGCGACCAAGTAATTAATTTTACGACCTCTAGAATTCAAGAAAACATTGCTTCAGGAAATTGATAACAAGTTTTTTTTTTAAGTTAAAATTATGAAATTTACGACATTACAACTACGTATTAAAATAGAAATTCAATACATTTGCTGACTGTTGAGCAATACAAGTGTCCTATTGATGCACAGTGACAACTAGTTGATGTTCTGGTACTTGTCTAGTTCCAAGTACGATACAAATTTAACAATGCATACGTCATAACGTGCATTGAAACGAGGAAAACAGTGGTGAGGTTGGACTTTTCATAGGTCTGCTAGTTTCTTAGTAAACAACGTTCAAACTCGGACACATAATTTCTACACTGACAGTTAATGGTGGTTTTGATTCGGGATACATAACTCTTGAAGCATAATGAATGCTTCCTCCAGCTTGTCATGTGGGTGGAAGGCCAACACCTTGTCAGTTCCTTCTTTTATACCCTCATAATTTAATTACAGTATATGTTAAGGCTAGGTGTAAGAAAGGGTCGTGAGGCATTAACTTTCCTTTTTGTAAATACTTTTGATTTACGAATGAAGACATTTTCTATTCTACTTTATTTTACAACTTGTTCATGTATGCCACGAATTTCAAAGGATTCGAAGATCCTGAGCACCAAAAGAAATGAATTAATTACAAAGCGACCTAAATCACTGCTTAGTAACATATCATACATTGTTTATGGTTATGAATTTAATTTATAGAATTATAATAACTATTTAATAAACCGTAATTTTATTTCACTACACGAAACAGACATTAATGTTAATACTAGCCATATTATATACTAACATGTGTTTTAACTAGGTACCTGTATATTGAATTCAGGAATTAACTTTGCAATAATCTAGAGTAATAACAATTGATTAATAGAACTGATATATTTACCAAATCAAGCGGGAAATCTTGTTATAATTCATACAATTAACCACGGTAACTAGTTGCCATTCAATTAACCACGGTAACTAGTTACCATACAATTAGCCACCATTATTTTGCCTGGCATGTAGCCGTATTTTTTATTTGACAAACTTTGTACTTTTTAAATACACTTTAATTGGATTTTCAATGGTCATCAGTGCTGACAACTTGAGTAATTTTGTCTATTTACTTTACGTTTGTACATTTGAAACTTGCAACCAATATAACTGTATTTGTGCAAATCGTTTGTATGCATGGTGATTGCATAATACGTTTTATAATTGCAAACTCAGCAGTGCATCAAGTAGGAGACACTCAATCTCTCAAATAATATTTGTCTATTTGACCACGAACTGATCGAGAAAACTCTCGGTATTTCACACACGAATAATGTTGTCAATTGAGGTTAAGTTGTGAATACTTGTGTGTTATACGACAGGATGGGCTCCATCCCCAAGGTGTCAGTGGTGCGGGGCTCCACTCAGCCCGTGCCGGCTGTCTCCAACCTCTGCCACCTGTTCCAGGACAACGCCGCCCACACTCCAACCGCCACTGCAGTCATCTACAAAGGTAGGCAACTCTCCTCGATGGATTAAACTTACTTCAATCTTCAAAGACATACAGTTAGGAAAGTTTGCTCGTTGGAGCAAAGTGGGTATTTTGGGTCTATGTTAAATGTATGTAATTTGATACCGAAAATAGCTTCCAGAGATTCCATTTTAAACTCAATTGGTTAACTATCCAAATCTAACATTGTATTTCACTACACAAAACATACATTTTTGGCAATAGAATTTACTACGACCCACCTGTCTATCCATGGACGTACATGTGGTATAAATCTCTCCGTCCACCCATGCACCAGTGACGTACCCAGCGGGGGACGTGTCCTAGGTATCCGGACACCCCACACATTTGTCAACCTTTTTAGAGCGAGCGAAGCGAGCATCTGTGAGTCACATACGTGTGCTGTGACGTTACTGGCTGGCCTGATACACACGTCCTCAGACAGGCCACGGAACTACTAATTTAATGCAGCACGATCACGTCTTTAATGTTTTATCAAAAATTCAGTGATAATAGAATTAATACAATTTCAATATGCATTTTATTAATTACATAATCATACATTTTAGTAATCATTCAGTTGTATTGTACAGTGAACTCTCAAGAGGAAAAAAATCGTAAAACTAATTACGTGAAAAAGTTAGAATACGATAATTGTTTATAGTAAAGCAAGGTGAAGTTGACATTTCTTCGTTATCAACAAATTTAGTAAATTTTATTTGAACAGAAATATACCATTCAATCACACTGGGTCTGTTTCGTTGTAAGATAAGTTCAGAAAGGATTTTATGCTTATTTTCACTAATCCTAACGTTTTTACCGTAATGCCAAACTTACGTCAGATGGTAACTAAGTTATTGTTCAAAGTGGATGAATAGGATTCCATGGTTAGGTTAGGATACAATTAAATTTAGTTGAATGAGACTTAATTGTTATTAGTAATTTATAAAAGTGACATTTTTTGTATTTATAAACCGTTGGAAAATGTTTCATCATCACAGTATTTCTTAGCGAAGATGACAATCTTTACCCGAAGTAGAAGAACAATGAAAGTAATTCAACCTATAGCCAGTCAAATCAAAACGCAAGAGTAAAAACAGTACACGTCCGTTCGCATTGAGCACTAGAGAAAGAACGAAGGGATAGGCGGATAGGTATGAGTTTATATGGGGAGGGGGGGGATCAATCAGCAATTCAGAATAATTATAGATATTGAGTAAAATTAAGTCTTTTTAAAAACTATTTTTCATAAGTCAAAGGTTCGTTCACAATTCTTGTAAATGTTGGTATAATCGTGACTCAGGCCCTCCTGTCAACGCCTACTTTCCATTATAGGCCTACTCATTGTTTTTTAATAAAATAATTTTGGGACAAATGATCACAAAGAAACTTTTTATCGTATAAAAGCCACATTATACTGACCTAAATATATATGATAAAACAGATGAATTCATGTAGCCTAATAATATAATTCCTTTGGTTTACTCACTACATGAAACACAGATGTCATAAAATTGGCTCGTCATGAAACACAGCTTGATTTAATTATAATTTAATGTTTTAATAAAACACCAGAGACGTAAAGATTTATTACTAAATGCCACAAATACAATATTAAATTAGTAGTGTGGCATTCCTGAGAATGGTGAATAAGGCCAGTGACGTCACACACATGCCCCTTCCCTCGTCTGCAGTCAGAAGACACAACTCCACTATAAAACAATCGGCTCAACCCTTGTTTTCAGTAGCCCTGGGTTCGGCCCCCCACGGGTGCTAACCCTGCTCAGAACCCCTGATTGGATACCCTCCGAAATTGAGACCTGGTACGTCACTGCCATGCACGTACTGTGTGGTATTGACACATCCGTTCACCCATGCACGTATAGTGTGGTATTGACCAATCCGTCCACCTATGCTTCTAAGTGTGCTCCTGATTCATCCGTCCACCCATGATGCGCGTTAAGAGTGGTATTGACCCATCTGTCCAACCATGATGCACGAACAGTGCGGTACCGACCCGTCCGTCCACCCATGATGCACGTACAGAGTGGTATTGACCCATCCGTCCACCCATGATGCATGCACAGTGTGGTACCGACCCATCCGTCCACCCATGATGCACGCACAGTGCGGTACCGACCCATCCATCCAACCATGATGCACGTACAGAGAGGTATTGACTCATCCGTCCACGCATGCACGAACAGTGCGGTACCAACTCATCCGTCCACCCATGATGCACGTACAGAGTGGTATTGACTCATTCGTTCACTCATGCACGCACAGTGCGATACTGACCCATCCGTCCACCCATGATGCACGTACAGAGAGGTATTGACTCATCCGTTCACTCATGCACGCACAGTGCGGTACTGACCCATCCGTCCACCCATGATGCACGTACAGAGTGGTATTGACTCATCCGTCCACTCATGCACGCACAGTGTGGCAACGACCCATCCGTCCACCCATGATGAAAGCACAGTGCGGTACCGACCCATCCATCCACTCATGATGCACGTACAGAGTGGTATTGACTCATCCGTCCACTCATGCACGCACAACACGGTAACGACCCATCCGTCCACCCACGATGCACGTACAGAATGGTATTGACCCATCCGTCCACCCACGATGCACGTACAGAATGGTATTGACCCATCCGTCCACCCATGCACCAAAGTGTGGTATTGCCTCATCCGTCCACTCATGCACGCACAGTGCGGTACCGACCTATCCGTTCACCCATGATGCACGCACAGTGCGGTACCGTCCCATCCGTCCACCCATGATGCACGTACAGAGTGGTATTGACTCATCCGTCCACTCATGCACGAACAGTGTGGTACCGACCCATCCGGCCACCCATGATGCACGCACAGTGCGGTACCGACCCATCCAGCCACCCATGATGCACGTACAGAGTGGTATTGACCCATCCGTCCACTCATGCACGCACAGTGCGGTACCGACCTATCCATCCAACCACGATGTACGTAGTGTGGTATTGACTCATCCGTCCACTCGTGCACGCACAGTGCGGTACCGACCCATTCGTCCACCCACGATGCACGTACCGTGTGGTATTGACCCATCCGTCCGCCCATGCACCTAAGTGTGGTATTGACCCAACTGTAAGTGGTACAAAGTTACAATTACTGTGGTACTGACCCACCTTTGAGCATTAAATGCCTTCAAAAAGACACATGAAAGTATACATAGAAGTTGGTTGCTAAAAGTACTGAGACGTCTGGGACTAGACTTAAAATTAGTCAGAGAGCTAATAATAACTAAAACAAGTTTTAAATTAGGAATACGTTCCTTTATTCACAACACACATAGGACTCAGAGAGGGGATGGTCTATCCCTTTACCATTCAATGTCACGTTAGAATATGTAGTCCGAGAATGGACAAAATCAAGTCTTTAACATATTATTATAGGAGCTGGGAAAAAAACAAAGAAAAAGAAACTTGTCTGATAAGAATTCGCATATAATTTAGTATTTCAACTAAAAATGAAACAAATAATTAGTCTGGAAAACAAGTTAATTTTAAATATATCGTACATAAACCAAATAATAATAATACTGTAATAATAATGATCACTGACCTCAGCCATCAGCATCCCATACAGTTCCACTCAGATCTATCTCACGCTATCTACCGACATCAGCCATCAGCATCCCATACAGTTCCACTCACATTTATCTCACGCTATCTACTGACCTCAGCCATCAGCATCCCATACAGGTCCCTACAGATCTATCTCACGCTATCTACCGACATCAGCCATCAGCATCCCATACAGTTCCACTCACATTTATCTCACGCTATCTACTGACCTCAGCCATCAGCATCCCATACAGGTCCCTACAGATCTATCTCACGCTATCTACCGACATCAGCCATCAGCATCCCATACAGCTCCACTCAGATATATCTTACGCTATCTACCGACATCAGACATCAGCATCCCAGACCACTACACTCAGATTTATCTCAAGCTTACCATCAGTTACTTTGGCCATCAGTTTAACAGTTTAACCCACCACCACACTCAATTCTACATCTAGCTGACTACTACTCTTGGCCATTAGCATCCCACACCAATACACTCACATATGTACCAAGCTTTATACTGATTTTAGCCATCAGCATACCACACCACCCACAATCAGATCTATTTTAAGCTTATTAGGCCTACTGTCCTCGGTTATCACCATTTTTTACCACCAAACTCACATCTATATCAAGACCTTCTTGTCCATCAGCATCCAATACCATCCAAACTCAGATCTATCTCAAGCTTACCACTGACCTTGGCAATCAACATCCCACACCAACAGACTCAGATGTATCTGAAACTTACCACTGATCTTGGAAATCAGCATCCCACACCAACAGACTCAGATCTATCTCAAGCTTACCACTGACCTTGGCAATCAGCATCCCACACCAACAGACTCAGATCTATCTCAAGCTTACCACTGACCTTGGCAATCAGCATCCCACACCAACAGACTCAGATCTATCTCAAGCTTACCACTGATCTTGGCAATCAGCATCCCCCACCAACAGACTCAGATCTATCTCAAGCTTACTACTAACCTTGGCAATCAGCATCCCACACCAACAGACTCAGATCTATCTCAAGCTTACCACTGTCCTTGGCAATCAGCATCCCACACCAACAAACTCAGATCTATCTCAAGCTTACCACTGACCTTGGCAATCAGCATCCCACACCAACAGACTCAGATCTATCTCAAGCTTACCACTGATCTTGGCAATCAGCATCCCACAACAACAAACTCAGATCTATCTCAAGCTTACCACTGATCTTGGCAATCAGCATCCCACAACAACAGACTCAGATCTATCTCAACTTACCACTGACCTTGGCCATCAGCATCCCACACCAACAAACTCAGATCTATCTCAAGCTTACCACTTTTATATTAGGGATTGTTTTAATCTAAAATGTGTTTAACATTATCTTGCTATACCATCCAGCTCGTAATAATGATCTTTATATGTGGTATCTAGGCTGAATCCTGTAATTAACGCAAGTTAGTTTCCGTTTGTAATTAGCAATCTTACCCCCAATACAAAGGTCGTGGAGAACGAAAGGCAAACTTGTATCGAAGGTTGTCTAGATGGAGATTGTTAGTAATTCATAGTAATCGCTCGCCTTTCCCATGGACTTAATTAGGGCTTTACTTTATGATAGATGTTAGTCTTGTTATATGACTTTATAAAATTATAACTTTAAATATTGAGTAAATTACGAAAAAAATAATAAATCTTTATTCATGTCATTTTTAATGGGATTTATATACTCGTATTATACTAAGCTTATTACCCGTGCCCACCGGTAATATCATAGATTTTAATAATACCTCAAGAATATAAAGATCGTTAAATGTAAATGTATTTGTCTACTGAACTTGCAAACTGCTGTTTTGGAATGATTAGAGGTTCCAACTGATTTTCAATATTTTATTTTACTTGTCAATATTACCTGAGTCTTGTTATACTGTGATATTACCTCACAAACACGAATCCATAGCAATTTTTACCCGGAAACAGCAACTTTTGACAAAAAAACTACAATTGTTTAGCAATGAAACTATGTATATTAGGTAGGTACATTAATCTTATGAAACTTTTTGTTTGAACCTTAACAAGAATACAACTTGCGTTTATTAAATCCTAACCTAACAACTCATGGTGAATGTGCTTACAACCTAACCAAACCTAACCTAACAACTCATGGTGAATGTGCTTACAACCTAACCAAACCTAACCTAACAACTCATGGTGAATGTGCTTACAACAACCTAACCAAACCTAACAACTCATGGTGAATGTGCTTACAACAACCTAACCTAACCTAACAACTCATGGTGAATGTGCTTACAACAACCTAACCAAACCTAACAACTCATGGTGAATGTGCTTACAACAACCTAACCTAACCTAACAACTCATGGTGAATGTGCTTACAACAACCTAACCTAACCTAACAACTCATGGTGAATGTGCTTACAACAACCTAACCTAACCTAACAACTCATGGTGAATGTGCTTACAACAACCTAACCTAACCTAACAACTCATGGTGAATGTGCTTACAACAACCTAACCTAACCTAACAACTCATGGTGAATGTGCTTACAACAACCTAACCTAACCTAACAACTCATGGTGAATGTGCTTACAACAACCTAACCTAACCTAACAACTCATGGTGAATGTGCTTACAACAACCTTACCAAACCTAACAACTCATGGTGAATGTGCTTACAACCTAACCAAACCTAACCTAACAACTCATGGTGAATGTGCTTACAACAACCTAACCTAACCTAACAACTCATGGTGAATGTGCTTACAACAACCTAACCTAACCTAACAACTCATGGTGAATGTGCTTACAACAACCTAACCAAACCTAACAACTCATGGTGAATGTGCTTACAACAACCTAACCTAACCAAACCTAACCTAAATACCAGAAGGCGCCGATTGATAATTAAAGCGATAACGCATTATTTTCTTGTAGGTAAAAAAGACGTGACCAATATCTAAGGTACGGTACGTTGTTTGTAAGTTAGTTTAGTTCTAGACTAGGTAGACAAATTTTGACATATGCGGGGACATTCCGAAAAGTACCCTATTTCTTTTTTTGATAAGCACTAAGCACTTCAATTTTGATTGCAAGGTAGTTTTTTTTATCAATTATTTAGAGCAAATAAGAGAAAATAATCAAAAAATCCAATAGTAACTGGCTAATAATATTTCAATTTACCAATTTGGTAAGGCCAGCTAACTAGAACGTGACAAGTGTTAGTGTAAAAGTAGCTTAGTTGAACACAAACTTCATCACTTTGTAAAATCCCCTAGTCTGAAGATAGTAAACTTCTCAATATCTATGTCCACAATATTTGTACGTATTTGTGTTGCGTGACGTTCATTTGTATTGTAGAATTGACACTGAAACAACTGTATGGAAGGTAAAATGACAGTCTCCCAGAGTTATTGGGAACGGTGTTTTAACTACAGTAAAAATATTGAAAGGATAGTTACCTTAAGTTGGAGTTATTAACTGAAACTTGGAGATATTGTACTTTAATGAGGCGTATTTATCAATATTTGCAATTTGAATAACACAATATGATAGAGGTAAAAAGAGTGTTTTGGTTATCACTGCTTTTTTATGAGGTTGATTTAAATGATTGAGAATGTCCTGGTCTATTTTTAAATTGTTAGTAATGTAATGTTGCCGCAGGCTTAAGTGATAAATTAATACAGCATTTGTTAGTTAATTTCACTGACTGATACTTCCATGTACAGGGCTGAATGGAACTGTATACAAGCTAAGCTACAGTGAGCTGGACGCAGCCGCCAACAGGCTGGCGAGAGCCTTGGTGAGTCGTCTGACGACCCAGGGCGGAGGGGACGCAGTGGTCGCAGTGAGCTTGACTCCCAGCGACGCCTTGCTGCTGACCCTGCTGGCCGTCTGGAAGGCGGGGGCAGCATACATGCCTCTCGACAGCCAGGCTGCTCAGAGGGTGCAGCACATACTTCAAGAGGCCAGGCCTCTGCTGGTGGTCACTGACGAGCCCGAAGGTATGTCCCATGGATTGTTGTACGACCTAAGACTCTTAAAGCAAAACCGTTTACAACAGTTCCTCATGAAACCAATAAACGACCTCCAAACATAAAAATGTACGAAATTCTATATAAAGATTTGTTGATTGATCAAAGATTTATTAATATTTTATGTTATGATACTACATTATTCATATTATTTGTTTAAAAAAATGAATACTCCATTGAAATTTTGAGATTTTACGACAGCAAAACTATTATAAATAAGAATGAAATGCAAATGTTAATGGCCACTCTTTTTAGCGGAAAGAATATTCTAGTCAAACATAAGAATATTGATTTCTTTATCACTTGTAAAATACTTAAATTCGGACGTTCAACTTAATGTTGGCATGCACACTGGATCTAGACTTAAGCCGCGTTTACACTATACAGCAAAAATGCTATATAACTTTTGCTACATATATTTTTTGTTAGATGTTTAAAATGTTATATAGCAAATGCTGGAAGTTTCAATGTTAGATGCTTTAGGTAAAACGGTGTTCTGCTACATGTAGCAAATGTTAGATGTAGCACACCCCTCATCATTCGTCAATGAATAGTTAGCTCTATCGTCAGTGAGAAGGGTTCGAAGGTTTTGGGTCCGTCCGTCTCTCGTGGCTAGGCAAAGAGTGATCTAGGACGATGTCATCGTAGGAGCGTAATTATGCAGTGACATAACACGTGATGGCAGTTTAAAAAACTTCTTACGTGTTACGAATGATAAGTGAAGACATTTTATGCATGATTGGACATACCATTGAGGAATAAAATTCAATATTTAGGGATGCTATACCGGCCTAGAACGCACAAAGCACACACCACTCGACTAACCTGATGACAGATAATGCTTGCTATATGTAGCAAATGTTAGAAGAACGTTGAGCACGATGACCAATGCTATATATAGCAAAAGCTACATGTAGCTTGTTTTCCCTTTGATCTTACCGACTCCGGCCGGAAAACAGAATTTCTGCTCAATATAGCCAAAATTGCTATATCTAGCTCGAAATGCAACATGTAACGTGCTACATATAACATTCGTTCTATTGTCGTTTTACTACATATAGCATTTGTTATAAAACATTTGCTATATAACATGTTTTCCCTATATAATGTAAACGCGGCTTTAGATCTTTATTTACAAATATGTATTAAGCTTTATTTAGTTTAAGAAATTAAAATGATTTTACAAATACGTTAACATTTTTCTCAACCTCTGACACAGTTTCAAAATTTGTCAACACCAGGTCCTGGGGTAGCTGCACCCTGGGCTAACCCTTTTGTAGCCGCCCCCTCCAATAGTGGTGAGCTGACACCACATACTGTTGTCAAAATAACGTATTATGTATTAATCTGAAATGTTGCGCGTACTTTTGACGACAAATAGTAGGCTCATATTATCTTTTTTACATACGATTAATCTTTTATGACTACGTATTTAGTGCAAAGTGAAACATACATGAACTCGATTTTAAAGGCACCAGTTTAATACAAACGTGTCTGAATATTCTGTTTCTATTTGCAATTAAAGATGTGTCACTTTATATTAAGTTAGAAAATAAATTGTATTTGCTTATATTGGCAGGAAAATAATCTAGGCTCGTTCTATTTTACTAGATTGGTATTTAGTATAATTGAACTAAGCTTTATTACTATTTAACGTTTTAGCCAGATGATAATATAATTTCCATTGTTTTATAGTAAACAATACTAAAATAAAATATACAATTATACGTTTGACTCGTCATTTTAAAATACCACTATGATTTTATAATGCAAGCCAAATGTCTAATAAGCGTGCAGTGATTAATTGATTAAACTATAATTAAATTAGTTTTATTGTTCAATTTATAAATTAATTATAATGTCACTTATTTGTTCAAATTCAGAGTAAAAATGAGTTCAACAACAGAATGATTATAAGTTAACTTGTAGAATATTCTTTAAAGTCTGGATAAACTTCCGAAACATTTGAGACGTTAGGGGAAAATTTAAGACTCTTAAACAATTAAGATTATCATTTAAATTAGACAAGAACAATTCATAAATATTAAAAAGCCATATTATTATAACTAACTGATCCTTGTACACCATTACGTGCTCACTAAGACCTGCGGCGCGGCGGGAACTGCTAATACGTTGATGCTTTACTGCAATGGGTACACCACCCCGACTCCTGCACTCTTATATTTTTTAAATTTTTTGTGTGTTTAATTCAATATCTCCCCTACAAGTTTGCCGCTTGTCAAACTTCGCTGACTAAACAATAAAATTTAACAGCCGACAAACTTTCTTGCCATAATGAAAAACTTCATAATTCTTTTAAGGCTGTTTGGTCAAAAAATATGTTCGATATTTTTTCGATTTCAATGACTTTATATCAGCTATTAAACGCCTGCCAAGTAGTTCTTTCATTAAAATTATGTTTATAGTTATAAATACATCACCTCAAAGATGCGAATTTGGGCTTTCTTGGTACATACACCATTAAGAAACTATTTTCCCGACTATTCCCAAATTTTAAAAACAGACTCTCACAGGACTGGTCTTTCTCATAAGTTATTTTAAATTACGTAATATCACTGCAAATAAGTACATTTGATTTTAAATAATTAATGTTATATGTTTTCTTTTATTTTTTTATGACGAGAAATAACATGCCGTGTTTGGCATCTTATGCCTTTTAACATTGCACAATTTTAAAAATTGACTAACTTTATATACTCAATTGTTGGTTGTACTTTTACCAGCATGTTATATTACAATTCAATCGCTACGCACACGTACAGCGAGACACAACACCCGCACCCGAAGGATCGCGCTTAAACGACTTCCTACAATTATACCCCACCTATCCCAGAGGAGAGTGAGGGGTCGAATGTCTGTGTATGAGATGAGCAGATCGCGGTCAGACGTAGTCAGCGCTTCGAGCTTAATTCAGTTGTGCTAAAGCCGACCGAACCACCTTATTGTTTACTTATTAATTATTATAAGTGGTTTTTAACACCTATTTAAGTGGTTTTTCACTTTAAAGTGTCCAGATGAGTAAAGTTGTAAAATTGTTAACGTAATAAGTTTGAACATTTTAGCTCCACAATAAGTGTATTAAATGTTGGTATTTTTGTCGGGAGAACATTGCAGCGAGTGTGGGGTCGGAGCACTGTTTTCTTCCCGAGTCGCGGACCAAGATGGTGCTTCTTGCCATACCTCTAATGCACAATGCGTATAGGCCATGTCTTCTCTATCTAAATTCTGTTCTCACTGGTTCCACCATAATATGCTGAATGTTACGCTACAGCAGTAGACAGTTGCTTGTAACCAGATCTCTTACGAGGCCTACGCAAGTTAACAAGTTTATTGTGTCGTTCCGTTTTTTTACCAATATTCTGGAAATAGTAAAATAATCTACAAAAATTATCCTTCCGTCTGAAATTGCCACCCTGTGCCATTGCCCAGTCTGTCAACAGCTAATCTTCTCGAACCAACTTGTCTGTTAACTCAGTATGTACACGAAACAATTTAGCAATTTAAATTGTTTAATTTATCTTAAGCTTCTATTAGTTGTCTTTTTAATATAATCTAGTCCATTGAAATGTTCCTTCTAAAACATTAGCAGAGAACAACACCAGTTTGTTAAGATATCGCCCCTCGATGCTAATGCAGGTGGAAATATTTGTTCATGAAGATAAACCACAGAGAGTAGGCCTATATTGTCAACATTACTTACAAAATAAAACAGTCTCAATTCCAATTAACTTAATGCGTGAGGTTTGCCTGTTCATTAAGCCACCTGATACTGAGATTGTTGTTCCTTATTAAACTAATACAGAGGCTATTATTGATATTACTATTTTTTCTCTGCTTAGATAAATGGGATGTTGTGTTGCGATCATACAATACCGTGAGTTTCTCTACGCTGGACGCCGAAGCAACCAAGATGTCTGCAACGACGTTGCGTGCCGACGAGAGCCTACCATCAACTTCACAGCCACTGGCTCTCGTGTTGTACACTTCTGGCAGCACAGGAGTACCCAAAGGCAAGTGCTTGGACTGTGTGTTCCATGGTTATGTCAACATTTTGTTCTTTTACGTTCATTTTTCCTACCACATACACTCACTCTTGATGGTCCTTCTCTTTTTTCTGTACACAACGGCATCAGAATTTGTTGTCTATTACAGTACATACACAAGCATTTATGACCACTTTAAGACAATCCAAACATTTCATAATAGTATTGAGGAACCAGAGCAAATATCACATAACAAGTCTTGGTTTGAACTTTACTAATAAGTTTCTCAACTTGCATGTTTTTAAACATTACATTAGTAATTACAAACAAGTAAACTTAACACGACACTCATTTGCATACCGTACACATGTTGCTGATGAACCACGTTTACCGTTCTTGGGACAGAGAGCCTTACAAAGTAATGTTCTCTGTCTTTATTGTTTTCACTTAAACACTGTCGTAGTTGTCTTTGTCAGGATTGATGAAAGTTTATTTGCCATATTGCAGATACAAATCATGAAAAAAGCTTCAGAAGCTATTTTACAACAAATAAGTCTAGTCTATAGAAAATTATCAAATAAATAATGCTTGAATTTCAACATACGTATGTATAACATTAGAAATTATTTAAGCTAAAATAAATAATAGTATTGTAACAGGAAATGAGCCTACATGGGCAGATTACAGACAGGTAGACTCAGTTCTTGAAAAATGTATATGTTAAAGTTAAATTGAGAAATTTTGAAAGTTAATTATGACAACTGGATGAATTCATAGATATACATTATTATAACAAGGCTATATAAACAGACTAATATTTTATTGATGCTTCTCGAGAAAATATGGACTGTGCCGTGGGCCCTAAAGGAATAGCCAGATAAAGAACGAACTATGACAGTATCTAGGCCGAGATGACTTGGTGAGAACGAACGAACTAGTATGTAGGCTGAGATGGCTTGGTGAGAAAGAACGAACTAGTATTTAGGCTTAGATGGCTTGGTGAGAAAGAACTAACTATGACAGTGTCTAGGGCGAGATGGCTTGGTGAGAATGAACAAACTGTGACAGTATCTAGGCCGAGATGATTTGGTGATGCAAGTTAACAATAGAGAAACCGAACCCCTGTCGCCTCTCCATTCTCTGCCCCACTTAAACGTTTTATCGGTGAAAAATGTTCGCTTTAATAGCTTATTGTTACGACAGCGACATAACTAACAATCCCTTCTTTATTGTTTGCTTACCTCATCGCTTATTGACGATCTCTACTCGACACTGTCAACCTTGACACCTGTGTTACTGCTTGCTATAACTGTAGATCAGTTGTAGTAACACGAGTAGGCCACGATTCCAATGTGTGAATAAAAAAAATAGTAGCAATGTTTGAGCCAGAACAATGGCGGTAAAATACTGTAATTCGGATGGAATTTCAGTTTTATTGGTCCTGTTAATACTGAAACGGCTTCCTCATTGGTTGCCACCGACATGTACACTACTAAAATAGTCTGGAGTGTCCATTTTGGATGGTAGTCAATCTTCGGATGGTGTGTGTGGGGAAGAGCTGAGTGTCAGTTGGTTGAAAATCAGACCAACACTACAAGGTTCGGATTTTAAGCTGTAAAGCTGTAGGTCCAATAGTTGCCCTGGCTATTGGGCTATTAATAAACTGTCCTTTCTGAGCTAAGTCGAAATCAGATAGTAACAATGAATACACTCGTTCATCTATACTCAATACACTCATTCACCCTTCATATTCACTTATATATCTAAGATCGGCGTCTTAGGAATGAATAATGAATATCGTCGTACTGAATATGGAAATTTCTTGTCTTAAAAATGGAATTGTTATCTCTTTTTGGATAATTTGGTTCGTTAAATACCTTGGTATTTTAGAAATCATCTGATTATTTTTACCGGTATCTTCAAATAATATAAATATTATAATTTGAAAGTATCTTTATTTAGCTATGTGGAAAAGAAGGACCTTCTATCTAATGGTTTTAATTTATTTTCAATTCGTCAAGTATACATAATATTAAGCAAAATGAATGACAGAAAAAAATTAGAAATGAAAATCACATTAGTTACCGTACTCGTAGATCTTGAACTGGCAAACACTAGACGTACGAGTGATGAAGGAAAACCCTAGGTAGCAGAACGTGTTCTTCAGCACACATATAAACGTAATTATCTATGATATATTTATTTATTTGCTAGTTTAATTTAACGGGTTTGAAGTTTTACAAAATGTTTCAAAATAGGCTCAAAGTGCGAATTCAATTGCCACATTTAATTAATAATTTATTGAAATTACTGGTAACGTGTTGTCTAGTTTTAATTTTAATAATTCACATTAGTCATATTTAACGAAACATTAATCATACTTCTGTATGCAATTTTACGCTTTTCATTCTAAGTTCGCTTCTTTTCGAACTTGGTTCTCACCCTATTTTCTTCCCACATTTTATCGATCACAACTCTATAATGCGATTACTATACATTTCAACTGCTGGGTTTCAATAGCTGCTTTTAATAGTAATTCACCGTCCTTGCCCTCCGCGACCAATCGGTCGGTATAGAATACAAACTAGATTGTTCCAAACCAGTTAGTTACGCTTCGTAAGTTTCCCGTTCGCATCAATCTTTCTGTCTTCACACTTCCCGTCACATTCCACGCGTGTTAACACTTCAAAGTAAGACATGTTAACCTCCTGAAACCTGAGTTAAAAACAGGGTTTTTAGAATGTCCTTTTGTAAGTACATTAATATCCACTGTACTGAGTCCTGAATCAATTTAAGTGTTTTTTAGTAAGAAGATCGAATGTACTTATAAGGTCACGAAATAAAAATCAGCTGTGAACAACTACTAGTTGCAACGAGCGCTGATAAATAGCAGAATCTATTGGACTGAGGTTTAGGCACTCGTGTAGTTTGAAAAGTTGCCGCCAGACTTCTCTGTGTACCTTCATCTCAACTCCCTTCAAGATGGCTACGAC
The DNA here is from genome assembly GCA_035578905.1 of Stictocephala bisonia. Lineage (NCBI taxonomy): Eukaryota > Metazoa > Arthropoda > Insecta > Hemiptera > Membracidae > Stictocephala > Stictocephala bisonia. The sequence continues at coordinate 438,877 of JAQJVL010000050.1, forward strand.
TGGAAGGAAACCCGATGCCAACAAACAACTGAGTAAATAATTAATAATACGTTTCTTTGTTCATATTGTCATGCAATTGTCAAATCAAAGTGACTAAATATATGACATCAAAATAATTCATATAACTATTACTTTGACTGAGTTAAAGACTGTTGAAAATTGATGTACATAAAGGCCATTAGGTCTCAATATGAAAATTACATGTTTTTACAGTGCCTTTTATAAGGGCATCAGGTCCTAGTTTAAACAGTTTCTTTGATTGGGTTTGCACCTATGAGTGTGTTTGCGCACATTACTGGAGACGAAACGAATGGACCGAGTTCGATGAAATTTAGCGTGTTGGTGTATTTATCCAATATTTCCATATCAGTTTCACATTTCTTCGAAACTTTTTTTGAAATGTTATTACCAAATAAATAATACACAAACACATTTTGATTAAATTGGCATAAAATATGCAATTTACAACAAATTGTTCTTTTCTTTTCTTTATTTTGTTTCAGTAAATGGCAAAGATCTTCTGACAGTCTTAGATGACCTTGATGATTCTGACATTGGAGATTTGTATCAAGAGGATGAGCCTAATCATTTAACATGACTTGATGGGAATTTAAATTGGACTGATGATACAGATGAAGACTCCAACTTCGACCCAAATAATCACACAAAGGGACTTCTGATGAGAATTTTGCTGATGGTAGGAAAACTGCCCCTCCCTCATTAGAGCGACGCACTTAAAGTGCAAAACATCTCCCTGTGTATCTACTGGTGTCCAGAAAAAGTGCTATCAAAAGAACTGTTCTAAAAAGACATCAGTTTTCTGTATTACATGCCTATTTATGTTTGCTAGGCCACAGGCATTGTTTTCAGAATTTCACTCAAAGTAGGTTGAATATCTTAAAATATCTGTGGTAGTTTGTAACTAAAAATGTAAGTAACAATGTAGATTTACAAATAAAACTTGAATTTGTCATTAGTTTTGTGTTTGTTTACTACAAACCAACTAAGACCAAACGGCCTTGTATAAGGACATTGTTAATTCGGGTAGAAAATATTCAAAAAAAGGTTTAATTATTTTTTTTGGCAATATTAAGATGTTGTTATTGCAGGTAAACAAGAAAAAATATAAAAGTTCTTACAAAGGGACCCAGGAGGATAAACGCTCTAAATATTACCTGAAATTCGTTATATTATTTATCAATAAACAAATCACGTAGAACCCATAACCTATATAGGGGCAATATTATATATATTGAATAGCAACAAAAAATATATTTAGCCTACATGCTATGAGTCGCTTTTCAATGTTGAAGCAATTGCACTAGGGCGTACAGTATTCATAATATTTTTGTTCCATACGCACTACAGTTAGTAAACTTTATAAATCTTTATTTTTATACTGATTACGAATATATACATATGCTACCTTTAAATTCAACGCAACTAAATATTCTACATTCTAAATTTGACTGTTTTACTTGAAGTCGGTTAGATGGTTAGAATAATAGCACTACTTGGTCTTGGACTTCAAGCCAACTATTTTATTTATTTATTCTTAAGACGCCGATTGTCAAGAGTGTAGTCATTGTTACTATCTTAGTTCGACTTAGCTCAGAAAGGACTATTTATTAATAGCCCAATAGCCAGGGCAACTATGAACTACAGCTTTACGTGGAATCCGAATCAAGTAGTGTTGGTTTGATTTTCAGCTAACTGACAAGTCTGACACTCAGTTCTCTTCCCGAAATAATTCTTTCCAACCCCCTGCATACAGTAATTACTGTACTGCTTAAAGTATTATTATTATTTTTTTAACAATCGATCATTTTTTATGCTTTTCTTTATTTTGATAAATTCCTTATGAAGAATGAAGGGGAACCTACCTATAATTTTTTTAACATATGGCTTAACATCTTTGTGAGGAAAACAAAATACAGGTAGGTACAACTGTAAAAACATACCATAAACACAGTATAATTAATAACTATTATATATAAACTAAAACGAACGTATGTCTTTCTGTTTGTCCTTTATCATTCATGCGATTGTCATGAAACTTATTGAGTATATTCTCTGAAAAGATTTCTGACATGGTCTTGTTCTAGGGCTCCTCCCCACTGGACTTCAATAGTAATTAAGATTTCAAAGATATTTGAATGAAGTTATTTTATTTATTAATCATCGTTTCATTAATTAATCATCGACTATTAAATGAAAACTTTTGAAATAGTAATGCTTATTGAAATGTACTTAGTTGTAAATAATGTTTTTTTCTCAAGGCAAATTCATTGCAAAATATTCTGTTTGCACCTGTTTTTCTTAAAATGTAATAGACGTGTGACAAAAAGTAAAATATATTCTTACATTTATTTTCTTATTCGTAAGACGTCGATCATGAATATATGGGCAAATATGGGTTTCAAATGAGTGTAGATGAGCAACTGTTCCAGAAGGCATTGTACCAATCTAAGGCTGACCATTTCTTCGAGAGTGTCATTAATAAAGATACAGTACAAGTAAACGTCACACAACACATATTTATTACAGTATAAGCACAAAATACACAAATATATTACAATATAAGTACAAAATGCACAGATATCACCATAATATTTGTGAATTTTGTGCTTATATTGTAATACATTTGTGTTGTGTGACGTTTACTTGTACTGTATATGTACCAACACGTATTATGCTAATTAAAATACTATTAATAAATAGTCCAATAACAAATGAACAGTGGTGGTTATCAGCTGATTTCTTTCAGAATTTGTTATGACTTATTGGGATGGAACTGAGAACCTATAATGACTTTAAACTATTTGATTTAAGAATAACAAAATAATATGACTCGAGTTGTCTCTTTACCCAAGTCCGGAAGAAAATCATGGAGCGTACTTTAGTATTAAATAATATGCATTGAATTTCTTAACTTTCTAGACTTGAATTCATGTTATCTACTTATGTTATATAAAGTACCTTGAAATGTTTTTATCCATTCCTGAGCAATCTGGCCTTTCTTCTAACCTAACTATCTCTTGGAAACTTATAGTTAGGTTTGACACAACCTCGTGTTACCTCACAAAACCCTAACATATAAAGGAGCAGCATTAGTAATAGTTCAAACAGTGTATAGTTTGTGGATTGCAAACTTAAATGCATTTTCAAATGGTTAGTAATTTAAATATTGATGGGGTTTAGGAGTGCGGCTTCCTCACTGTGTGGTCCTGAACCGTCTGCGATGGCAGTGGCGTGAGTTCCCCTACAAACCCTCCGAACAGGTCTCTGTGTTCAAGACCACCCTAACCTTTGTGGACGCTGTCTGCGAGATCTGGAGTCCCTTGCTTCACCCACTTCCACTCTCTCTGTTGATGGTGCCCAAAGAAATCACTAAGGACCCTCAGCGACTCATCCCACTCCTGGAGGAATACAAGGTACCACATGTGAAGTAGTAAGTGTCTATGGACTTGAGTCTCTAGATTACGTGTATTACCATAACATTATATATATATATATATATATATATATATATATATATACCTACCTTGTGAACTGTAATTAGATTGTTGTATTTAGGCGAAATTTTTTGAGTCTAACTGTTGTTTATGCAACAAAATAAATTAATTAATTGAAATAATATCTAGAATTCAATATCTGAAATTGCTCTAATATTTAATTTTTCAGAGGCTAATAGCTTTATTTCCTCCCTGTTCATGGAAAAATGTTTGAAGAATTTAAATAAATCAACCATTGAGTTCAATTTATTGAAAACTAAAATCCATCTCGATCCTGGAATATTTTCTCACAAAATTATAATCATTCTTAGAGTAAAAGAAAGCTTCCAGGAAATTAACCAAGACAAACTCTACATCAAACAATCACAGTAATATGTGTTTGTGAAACGTTCAAGAGGTAAATGTTGTCATGTAAAATTGCAATTATGATTCTAACAGAAGTAAAATCATCTTAAAAAGCACAATTTACAGACCATTGTAGTGGCTCAGGACTATTTCCATTATAAAATATGAAGCTAATCAATCAGTGATATTCTTTCAAAGTAATAAAATTGCTGCATTTAACATAATGTTACCATTAAAACGAAACCCAACACATCGTGACTCAACATCACCAGGGCCTATTTCACAAAGGTACAAGTTTGTAATGGACAAGTAAATCTTTACAAGTGTTAATATTTTCTTGGTTACTATTGTTTCACGAAAGTACAATTGTAAAGTTGTAAGTACAAAAAACTTTTAACAAGTCTACAAGTAATGTACACCGCATTACGGTCATCACAAATAATTTCATGTCAGAGCTTTGTAACCGTAACAAGAGTGCGGAGTTTCTGAACCTTAACAACATTAGGCGTCACCACTTCACCTCACATGGCCTTCATCTGCGAGCTAGTGGCAAACGACTTCTGGCTGAGCTTATAGTCGAAAAGCTGACCTGCATGATACCTCAACCACCTTGCCGCACTGCCACAATCACCTCTCCGATGGCGTTGACTCCTTCTCCAGTGCTGTCAACGTTCTCTCCGGCTCGTCCTTCGGTCCCAATCGTCCTGCCCTACGACAATTATGTTGAAGCTGTAACCGGGACCTCAAAGCCATCACCTATCGACAACACAAACACTTCGCCAAGGACTTTTATTTCTGGGAAAGTATGTCCATGTGTGAATACTTCAAAAAACAAATTTATCCTGTCAAATTTAAAAATAGATTAGCGAGGTCAGGTCCGGTTGTAAACAATATCATTTCTTTTCAAAATTCACAAGAAATCAAAATTCACAAAAACTCAAAATTGTCCATCTTAACACACAATCCGCCACGAATAAAGTGGACGAGTTGACACTTCTTTGCAAAGAATTGGAATCGGACATTCTCGTCATTTCAGAACACGGGTTCTCAGATGATACAATCCATTTTTTTCCAAATTCAAGATCTCAAATTGGCATGTTCTTTTCAGCGAAAGCGTTTCAAATGGGGAGATGTTGCTATATTCGTAAAATCACAAATGAAATTCTGTACCTTCAAAACTCCGGAAAGTATTGAAATCGATTTTGAAGCCAAAGGGCTAAAAATCAATTCAGCATCATTTGGGGAAATGGCAGTTATAGGGTTATACAGATCGCCGAGAGACTGTATAAACTCTTTTTTTGACAAATTTGATTCTCTTCTAAATTCCGTAAATTCCGTAAAAATCTCAAATTCATCGTAATCAGCGACTTCAACATTAATGTAAAGGACAGCACACATCCCCAAATCCAGCGATTGCGCAACGTTCTGGATTATTTCAACTTAAATTGCTCCATAGACTCGCCAACGAGAGTGACTGCTCACTCGAGCTCAGCTATTGACAACCTGATCACAAACCTCTCAAACATCTCAGTCTCTGTGTTGAACGTGGCGATCTCTGACCAATTTGCGCAGGAGGTTATAGTCTCGGACTGTTCACCTGAACGCGAAAAAATAACTTCAACGTCAAGAGAGATATACGACCTCAAAATTTAAAGCTTTTAAACAATAGTCTCCAGAAACAATCCTGGAATTTTCTGAATAGTTTTGACTGTCCCGATGCAATGTTTACAGCTTTTAATGACTGTTTAAATTTTCATTTTGATTTGTTTTGCCCCTTCAAAAAACTAAATTTAAACAGAAAAAACATGAAAATAACTGGATAACAAAGGGCATTCTTGTATCAAGGGACCAGTTAAATTTTCTTTATTATATTTTTATTACATCACAAGATGAAAATTTCAAAAAATATTATATTAATTACAAAAAAATATACAGAAGAGTAATCAGAGCTGCCAAATCTTATGAAATTAGTAATTCTTTGAAAAATTCCAAAAATGTAGTGAAAACAGCTTGGAAAATAATAAATAGCTCTTCAAAATCCAAAAAGACTGATAATTTCAAAAACATTTCAATAAAGGTCAACAAAAAACTCTTGATGATCCAATTGAAGTTGCAAACCAATTGAACATATTTTTTTCAAAAATTAACAACTCAGTTTCGACAGAGTACCACTCACATGGTCGTAATCTGCGACAACATGTGACATCCTTGGCTCTCTTCCCTGTGACGGAGGGGGAGGTGGCTCGTGTCATACAGAGACTGAATTCAAAAAATGCCTGTGACGTCAACGGAATCTCAATGATAATGTTAAAGCAATGCTATAAGCATTTACTGACACCGCTGACAAATCTGATCAACTGCTCATTGCAAACCGGAATCTTCCCGTCAAAATTGAAAACTGCAAAAATCATTCCAATCTTCAAAAAGGACGATCCTTCACAAACAAACAACTATCACCCAATTTCAATTCTGCCTGTTCTGAGCAAAATCTTTGAAAAAAAATCGTTTTGGAACAACTCATTAGTTTTCCATCTACAATGTACCTGGATCGGGGACTAACCTGGGACGATCATGTGGATAGTGTTTGTGCCAGGGTTGCATCAGGTATCTTTGCCCTTCGCGGTTTGGCAAGGCATTGGTCCCGTCAATGTTCTGAAAATAGCCTATTATGGTCTAATTTATCCCCATCTGGTATATGGAATAAAACTCTGGGGTAGCTGTGCAAAGTACACTGTGTCTTCAGACTTAAAAAAAAGCCGTGAGGATGATTCTAAATTTGAAAAGTAGAGAGTTGTGTAGAGATGCCTTTAGAGAGGTGGGATTTCTGACTTTGCCCTGTCTCTATAATATAATATTATATCTATGATATTATTCTCGATGTGATCCTATACTATGTATGGAGTTGCTCTTCGGTCCGGGGTGGGGAAATATGAGACGAGAGGCAGGGACAACTTACGCGTCCAACAGCACGGAACAAACGCATTCAGAAATTTGCCTTCCCAAGTAAATGTCAGATTAATTAATAATCTCCCTGAAGGTATCAAACAACAAAACGGAAAAAACTCAAAGATCAGTTGAAAACCCTTTTGGTGTCAAAAGCATTTTACTCTCTTGACGAGTTTATGATGGATCGCTAGGATGATATGCCAAACTTATAGCTTAATTACAAAAATCAAAACTTCGGACCTGATCTGGTGTGAACTTATATATATTTTCAAAGAACTTATGAACCGTTAGTTTGTCTATATACTCACAAAAAAATTACAATTTGCATTAAATTCGGGTACCTGACCTCTGAGACAGCCTGCCAGCCGTCACTCCGGTTGGAATATGTGCAAATTTTTTGTGTGGCTAGTCACAGCTCCTAATAACTTTGTGCATATGGCCATTATATTTTACCCATACACGTATAGTGGTGAAGACCCACCCGCCCTCTCATACACGTACAGTGATATTGATCCACTGTCCCCCCCATACACGTACAGTGATATTGACCCATACACGTACAGTGGTGTACCCCATACATATACAGTGATATTTACCCACCGTCTCCCCATACATGTACAGTGATATTGACCCATACACGTACAGTGGTTATGACTCGCCCACCCACCCATACACATACAGTGATATTTACCCACCGTCTCCCCATACATGTACAGTGATATTGACCCATACACGTACAGTGGTGTACCCCATACATATACAGTGATATTTACTCACCGTCTCCCCATACATGTACAGTGATATTGACCCATACACGTACAGTGGTTATGACTCGCCCACCCACCCATACACATACAGTGATATTTACCCACCATCTCCCCATACATGTACAGTGATATTGACCCAAACACGTACAGTGGTGTACCCTATACATATACAGTGATATTTACCCACCGTCTCCCCATACATGTACAGTGATATTGACCCAAACACGTACAGTGGTTATGACTCGCCCACCCACCCATACACATACAGTGATATTTACCCACCGTCTCCCCATACATGTACAGTGATATTGACCCATACACGTACATAGGTGTACCCCATACATATACAGTGATATTTACCCACCGTCTCCCCATACATGTACAGTGATATTGACCCATACACGTACAGTGGTTATGACCCACCCACCCTCCCATACACGTATAGTGGTCATGACCCGCCCGCCCTCCCATACACGTACAGTGGTTATGACTCGCCCACCCACCCATACACATACAGTGATATTTACCCACCGTCTCCCCATACATATACAGTGATATTGACCCATTCACGTACAGTGGTTATGACCCACCCACCCTCCCATACACGTATAGTGGTCATGACCCGCCCGCCCTCCCATACACGTACAGTGGTTATGACTCGCCACCCACCCATACACATACAGTGATATTTATCCACCGTCCTCCCATACATGTACAGTGCTCATGACCCACCCGCCCTCCCATACACGTATAGTGGTCATGACCCACACGCCCTCCCATACACGTACAGTGGTTATGACTCGCCCACCCACCCATACACATACAGTGATATTTACCCACCGTCCCCCCATACACGTACAGTGCTCATGACCCACCCACCCTCCCATACACGTATAGTGGTCATGACCCGCCCGCCCTCCCACACACGTACAGTGGTTATGACTCGCCCACCCACCCATACACATACAGTGATATTTACCCACCGTCTCCCCATACATGTACAGTGATATTGACCCATACACGTACAGTGGTGTACTCCATACACATACAGTGATATTTACCCACCGTCTCCCCATACATGTACAGTGATATTGACCCATACACGTACAGTGGTGTACCCCATACACATACAGTAATATTTACCCACCGTCTCCCCATAGATGTACAGTGATATTGACCCATACACGTACAGTGGTGTAACCCAAACATATACAGTGATACAGTGGGGGGAATGTTATTTTATAATATAATTTGTCTCCTTTTTAACTCAAAAATGTCATCGTCTTTTGCTGTTGACTGCAAAGGTTTTCGTTTATTAGAGCTTTTGTTGATGAAACCATGGTCAAGAGTAATTTCATTCATGTTGTCATCATTATTTGTTGTCATTACATTATTAGTTTTCACATGACATTCAGCAGCTTCAGAGACATTATCATTGATATTTTCCCAAGTTTCTGGAAAACTCAGTGATGTAACTAAAAGGCTGTCACGACCAATAATATCTAAAATGACCATATCCGTTTCAGTAAATGTTGAGTTTGTTCCACTCCTGACCCAGTTTTCCTGCGATTATCGATTTTTTTCTGAAAAACAACAGACTAGTTAAAAAAACAATAAAGTTAATCTTAGAATAATAGCTTAATATCATATGAATTACTGCAGTGAAATAAATCAATGATTTTTTAAAAACATTTCTAAGAACTTGTATTTTAAATAAAATAAAACACACTAGGGCACCTCAACCCTAGTTAGGACTAGGCCTACTGATTTTTAAATGAATAAAAAGGCCTTTTCTTAATTGCATTGTGAGTATGCCTACTTAATTGTTTTTCTAAAAAAAATAACTACTGGAATTTTTGTCAAATTCTAAATTTGTCAAAATTCATAGAAGATTGAAAGCATCCATAAGCAGTGGAATACAAGAAAAACCATTCCATAAACTTGTTAAATGCATTAAAGGTTTTAACAAACTTATTGATAAGTTTTACATTACTAATAAGTTTATACTAAAAATTAAAAAATATATATGATTTGTAGCCTAGGATTAAAAACTACAATATAAATTAGTAACAAAAACAAATGTGTACTTACCATTGTAGCTTTCTTGCAGTTTTGCTTAAAAACGTGTACTCTTTGTCAGGAGCTACCAAACAAACACTGCAACTTTTATCATGAATTTGTTTCCAGCAATTAATTGTAATAGATTTTGTTAATGTTTCAGAAAGATTACCAAAGAGCGTGTCTTTATTATCTCTTATCTCTTTTAAAATGCAGAGTTTATTTGCTAATGCTACACTCTTGACATTTTGTTTAATTAATTGCTCTGTAACCTTTATAACCTCAACTCGATATTAATGTTTATAAGATTTCTTTCAAGTGATATACAAATCAGCAGCTGTTAGCAACAATAAGTTAGTACACTTGTAAGTGACAAGTCAAATTACTCTTGTTACCAACAAGTAATGTAAATCTTTGTGAAACACCTGTTTTGGACAATTTGTAATTACAAATGCTGGATCTTAACTATTGTTACCTACATACTGATACTTTTGTGAAACAGAGCCAGGTAAATTGCTGTTTAATAGTGATATAGATATCTGTATTATTTTTACTGTATTTTACTCACCTAACATTTCATTAAAAATAATTTAGTCCTTATCAAATTTCAACTCAGTTTAGAATAATTTTTTTGTTCGGTACGTATTTATTTCAATTTGTAAATAATTTGAAATTTTTATTATTGGTACTGTGTTAGTTATACAATTTTTCATAACCAGAAACAATATATCTTTTTGCTTTTCTTTATTTACTTATTTTAATCAACAAGCCTGATTGAAGCAAACCAATTTTAAATATAATCAGCTGAGGGAGACAAAGGTAGTTGGACATTTGCCATCATGCCGTGGGGACGTTTCGATTTGGTAAAACCCAAACCTTTTTCAAGTGCTAAAAACTAAATTACATCTACACAAACATGTTATAAAACTACGTTCTTAAACTAATCTACTTTAATAATTATCTATATTTTATAATTATCTACTATTTATAATCAGCTGTTATTATAAATAGGGCTATAAATATAGGGATAAGTCCTGGAATGAAGAAAAATATTTTCATACGTTGCCATTAATTCTTTGATTTACGAAAATTATATTTGCAGATTGTTTAGAAATCAATAAAAAGAAACATTTGTGCATTTTAAAGTACATGTGTTTTCATAATTTATAATTACATCAACTGTCTGATTTACAAAAATCATACGCTGTTCATGAAGGTTTAAAAGTCACTGAAAAACACTGTTTCACAAAATAGGAAAAGAATAAGATTGTTTTTGATATATATATGGTATTCATCATATTAATAACATTTGTTATTGTTTTATCTAAGCTGTTTTAAAAACCAATTTCAATAAAATTTTATCTTATGAGGATGGAAGCTTTGTGTGCCCTTCAAAGAGCTATCCCGAAAAGAAAGAACAATCTGCAGGTACCATGTTTCCACAATGAATGAACTCTTTAGTTAGTTACAATCTTAATTTCAGGAAGTTAGATAATTAATAGCATAACTTTAGAACAACGGCCACGCTTGTCTGAAATGACAAAACTCTGAGTTTTGATTTACTGTCAAAGTTAAAATAAATAAGCTATACCTTTCAAACTAATTGTATATTGTCCACCATGTTATGTTCTTTAAAAAAAAATTATGCTGGAGATTTTTCTTGAACTACTTTGCTTTTTATTGTAATATTTGTGTTTAAGAAAACGTTTTTATGAGTGAAATTGCGCATGAGTCGTCTTTAACCTGTAGCGAGAATAAAAATAATAAATTAATTACATATGGAGATTCATTTTGATTAGTTTGGTATAAGACTCATTTAATAATTCAAAAATTTAATGAGGAATTAATTTTTTTGTAAACCCTTTCAAACTCAGTAACGACAAACGCTAGACAAAATTTCTTTAAACCTAAATTAATTGTGTTATTTAAGTGACACTAATATTGTACTATCATACTAAATAAATTTTTCTTGAACTATTAAGACATTTTTAGTAGTTTTCAAAACTAGATTTTCAACAAAGCGGCGGTAATACCACACGCGTATTGTACAGTCACTTCACTGGCTCAGCTTCCATTGCAAACTCAAGACCTTCTTGTCAATTAATGACTATTAACTAAAATTTGAAAGGGCCTAAATATTAAAATTGCACTAAACACCGATAATTATATATACACTGAATCCTATAACATTCACATCCAAATATCACATCTAAAGAAACTTGTAATATCACTAAAACTAAATTACTGTAATAAAAATAAACTGGTGGCCAAACTATACAAAGTACTGGTAAATCGATTATGAACTGAACATGAACACACCTAAAAGTCGACTATCTAACTTATTTCTTACTGGAGAAACATTTCTTATCTGGAAATATCGTCGATCTATTATTGTTAAGATTATTGTACGCTTGGGCTGAACATCAGGTTTACATTTCCCTTGAGCAGAGCTTACCTTTACGCGTCCAACACAGTCTCGATGTAAACGAATTATGAGTTACTTCATCAACTCCTAAATATTTTTCTGCATATTTTATTAGTGCTGCAGTGTTATTTTAGTAATACACAAATAACTCAGTTAATGTTTGCCCAAATAAAAGTTGTCTAGCGTTTGTCGTTTCCGAGTTTGCAAGGGGTTACAAAAATACGAGTTATTAAATTGTTTGAATTATTAAACTATTCTTATACCAAACTAATCACAATGAATCAAACTGTCATCCATTCACAAGAAATTATTTTGTTCTTTTTATTCCCTACTACAGTGATAGGTTAAAGACGACTCACGCGCAATTTCACTCATAAAACGTGTTCTCAAACACAAATATCGCAATAAAAAGCATATTTGTTTAAGAAAAATCTCCAGCATATTTTTTTAAAAGAATGGTGGATATTATAAAATTAGTTTGAAAATTATTGATCACTTATTTTAAGTTGGACATCAAATTAAAACTCATGTTTTGTCATTTCAGACCAGCGGCGAGTCTGAACGGATATTTCGACTCTAACGAAGTGTCCGTGTAACGAACTGTCCGGTATTCTCATTTTTTAAAATTAAAATTCAAATATCACTATTCATAATCATACATCTTTTCATGATCACTTAGTTCAACTTATATTTTTGATTTGTTAGGTTCAAAGACTACTTCTAGTTCCTACACTTCTTCGAGCAATCTTACTGTTTCTAAAGCTGGACAAAACACATCAATTACTGGTAAGTATAGAATATTGTTATCTTAGACTGTAACTACACTAAAATCATTTATTTTCTACAAGGAGAAGCCTGAAGTACCAATATGCACCTGACAGTTTAGTGTATGTTTGGAGGATATTAGTTAGATAGTTGGTAATGTGAAAGTAGTTTAGGCGACCTGAGTCCTAACAAGCATAAACTTGTTATGCTAATCCCAGGTGATAATATGCCAAAATAACAACATGCGCATTCCCTGTTTTAGCAGATTTAAAATGTGCGCAATGAAAGTGACAAAAGAACATTAAACATAAGACTTCAGTCACTACAAAAATAAAATTAATAATTTATCGTGATTACAGCATTTTAATTTATAACTAATCACGTTAGGAAATGTTATGATAGTTGAGAAAGAAAACAATTGGGTATTTAGCTTTCAAAAGAAAGTTATAAAACGTGTGCAGAACTGAACTTATCAACCTTATTAGCTCGTCAAGCTGTGACTGACCTGCAATTTTGTATTACACACTGCTTCATGACCACACTGGTTCAGTTGAGAGAGTTCTAGAGTATACTTTTCGCTCAGGAGATCCATTCGTGCTCATACTTTGGAGTGTGTGATCCAGTGGTCAGGTGTGCGAGCATTGCGAACAGGCTTCAAACCTTAATTTTTTCGGCAGAAATAATGGCCGGTTCTTAAGGATGCTGAAAGCAGCATATATGATTATTGACTGTTTGACTAAACTTACACTCAGCCAGTAAACCCTATTTCTCAAGCTATGTATTGGGCCTGAAGACTCTTGAGAGTTCAACGGGTCGGTGTCATGGCCGATTGGTTAGATGGAAACCATCTTTGCTCAAAGTGCAAGTTTCATGCGTAGTAAGCTTTGTCCTTCAGCCCTTCTCATAAACTATTTTACACACATATCTTTGAATGATTATTGTTAGTAAGTGAACTACTGGAAGTTGTGTGTGCAGGGTGAGTAGGTGGACATTAAAAATTATGGGTAAAGGGTTTTGTTATCCTTTTCCGTCTAAATATGTAATTAAATATTCATACCAAGCCTCTGTGTTTAACTTTAGATTTCTAACCTCATTTAAACTAATTCAATAAATCCTTTTTTTACTATTCATTCCTATCTTTATCTTCACAATTAATTAAGTAATTCTGTGCTAAATCAGTGTTTCCTTAGATATTTTTAGATCCACTTTTAAAGTATCTTGATACATTTTTATTCCTCGTCCCCAAATATCAGTGAAAAATGTCATATAGTAAGTGATTTAGTTATGAATGCTGATTTTCATGACAGTTCAAATATGCAATTACTGACAAGAATGGTAATTGCAGAACTTAAAGATGTGGGTGTGCAGTGGAGAACCCTTGGCTAAATCCTTAGCAGAGCAGTTCCTTCAACACTTTCAAGGGCATGATGTGACCTTGTGTAATTTTTATGGCAGCACTGAGGTTATGGGGGATGTAACCTTCCACGTCATTCGCTCATCTGATGACCTCAACTTTGAAAAAGTTCCCATAGGTGAGTTTTTAGAAGCAAATTTATTTATTTACTTTTTGCTAAATTTGCAGTATATTATCATCAAGCTTTTCTTATTTTAAAGGACAATTTCGCACCCACTTTCAACAACAACAATTAGCACCATAATTCTTACCATCGTTCAGTCACTTTTTGAATAACGATTTTTGTTCATTCGTTACAATGTTTATTAATATATATAATATTTATGAAAGAGTTCAGCAAACTGCCCTGAGAAGATAGGTCCAAAACATAACACAAGACACGTTACATAAAACAATTAACGTACAAGAGGTCGATGTTAGTGACATATTCTTCATGTCATACGGTGGGACTGAAGAGATTTTAGCTGCTCTTCAAAGCATCTAAAGAACATTTCTAATCATATAAAATTGTATTTAACTTTGTTTCTTTTTCATTTTTATGTTTCATAGTTTATGTGCAGAAGATTTTATTTTTTAAATTTAAAATTGTGGAGATTAAAATTTAAAGTTTCACATATTTAACTGTAAAAAATTATAAAAGTACTCTATTTTTTAACAAAAACCGACTAATGGTCCACTAGATCAGGTCTTCATCTATCAAATGACATCAAGTGTTATGATACGATAGTTATTAAGCCAAATCATTGAAATAGAAACCCATGTTTTTGGCGTTTTTCGTGGAGTGAAACGGCCCTGAAGGCGTCCTCAGGCGACGTCATGCTCTGCGTCGCCTGCGACTGGTAATGGAGCATTGACGTAATAATACGCTTGCCTATTTATTTCTGTGTTGGCCCCAGGTTATAATTTTCTAAATATTTATTAATACTTATATTTTCTATTTTACAGATTTACAGATTGTTCACAACATAATATTATTATATTATTTAATATTGTGTAATAAACCACTGGTTTATCCAATATGAATTTAACACCCAAGGGCCTCTCTGGATCCGCCACTGCAGAGGAACCATTAATATATTACTATTATAAATGGATTTTAATTTTAGATATTTATTCACGATTCTGTACATGAAATATTTATTTCATTGTTGATGATAGGGAAGCCCGTAGATAACACAACAATCTATCTGTTGGACAAACAGCTGATCCCAGTGCCGGCAGGAGAGGTGGGAGAGATCTACGTGGCTGGACTTAATGTCTGCAGTGGCTACATCAACGGGAGAGATCCACACAAGTTCACTGACAATCCTCACACAGTGGATTCAGGTAATTAGCAGAATGAATTTACTAATGTCATGAAGTAGTACAAACTTCCTCTTAAAATAATATTGAAACGTTAGTGGACAATATTACATAATACTTTGAAACATTAGTTGAACAGTTATGCAGGTCTAACTCGATTCCTTTCAAACCTTATCAATCTTCTTCCTTCAACATTTAACTTGTTCCTGATTGGTCAGTTCTAACGGTCAGAGTGGGGATGAGAACACTCATACAAATTGTAACACTTTTGCGAGTCAAGACGAACTCCCGCGCAGTGCGGACACTAACTAAATACACGTGGTTCTTTCCACTTTTAGTTTAACTATAAATTTTGCTTACATAAAAAAAAATTAACTTAGTTTTATACTTGAAGACATCAAGAGTGAATGTCATTATTGTCTTTATTAATAACTTCTTGATTTTCTTAAATTCAAAGAACCTTGCTTGTTCAAATTTGTCATTTCTCGTAATAACTTGAGTACATTAACTTCCTTTTGCCCTTACTGGCCTGTAAAAGAATATTTTATTTTTATTTTACTATTATTAAGAAGAAATTATTATTCAAGAGGAGATTTGTTATTATTTTATTTATTACACATGCTAATTTGTGAATAGTATATCAATGAACATGCTCGTCAATTTTCACACCTCAATCACATATCCCCTAGAACAGAGTTTCCCAAACTTTTTTGTACCATGCCCCCTTTTGTTGAAATGAAAGCTACTCGCGCCCCCCTCTGTTAAAATAAATGGTAAGGGCATAGGAAAAAACAAATAAGTAATACATTTAAAACAAAACATTTATTTTAACTGTTATAAGGTACAACAATATATACTCTGTATAAGTTTTTATAAAATACTGGTAAGAGAAAAATAAATTAGGTTGGTTAGTGAGATGGTTGAGCTCTCGCCTTCCTTTTCCTTTCCCTTTCGCTCGCAGTAAAACCTCCCCAAGTTCATCAACCCATGACACAGAACAGCTGTTCACTCTCCCTTTCAAATAACACCATTGTCCCTTTAACACTGCGTTCATATCCTATTACTATCAATATTATTATTATTACCATAATTATTTATAATTATTAACATCCCCATTTCAATACTGCAAATACTTTATTTATAAAATGGCCCCAACAAATAATGACGAAAACAACCCAAAAGAACTCAGAAATTTAGTATCTAGGAGGGGACAATCAAAATCAATATTGACTAGATTCAAAACATGTTTTGAAACATGCACAGGTTCCCAGCATGTTGCACAATTAAGTAGGCGTCTGGCCAAACTTGAAGAAGTGCGGTCTGAGTTTGAAACCATCCAAACTCAGATTGAAGTCTTAGACAACAGCCCCACACAACTGGAAGAAAGAGAGCTTTCTGGGGACATTTTTTACGATGTATCTGCCCAAGCCAATACATTCATTAAGGACAGTAACACACCGACTCAAAAGACATGTCCCACCACAGTCACCTGAACATCAACACCACTCCCTCCTCAAGTTCGACTTCCACCAATTGATCTACCCACGTTCAATAGTGCCTCCGATGGATGGTTGCCATTTGCAGACACTTTCAAGGCAGTAATACATGACAACGACACAGTCACTGATATCCAACGGCTTCATTACATGAAAGCAGTTCTGAGGGGTGAAGCAACACATAGCATTAATAGCCTTGAAATGACAGCAACTAACTACTCTGTGGCCTGGAACCTACTCGAAGAAAGACATAAAAATGAGTGAGTAACAGTACATAAGCATGTGAAGGCTCTCTTTGTCTTCCCACAGTAGATAAGGAGTCAGGACATAGTGTAAGAAGACTGTTAGACGGTGCACGCAAGCACATTCGGGCTTTGAGGACCCTTCAGCAGCCCACAGACAGTTGGGATACGTTATTACTCCAAATAGTAACCTAAAAATTAAACGCCAGCCTTATGAGAGATTGGGAGCTAACAACTCAGCCTAATCAGTTACCAACTTTCATCCAACTAACAGAATCCTTACAGCGAATATGCCAACTACTGGAAAACACAGTAAACCACCCCCATCAATGTCACATCAAACGCCCATTAACTTCACAAAGAAACCTATAACGCAAAAGGTATGTTATAGATGCCGTCTTTGCAATCAGTCTCATGCTGTGTATTAGTTCTAATCATTGCTCAAGACCACGTCAGCAGAGCAATACCGTACAAAAAGCTGCCTGCTGCCAGGCCACAAAGCATCAGTATGCAAATCGAGAGGATGCAAAATCTGCTCTCAAAAGCAAAATACTGTATTATATGTGCCACGCCAAAAACCAAATGCTACAGCTACATTCAGTGCTCATATTTCAAACACAGAATCCACTTCAAGTCAAGTTGTCCTTTCCACGGCCATCATAGATGTCATAAGCAGCTCAGGAGGAAGATTCAATGCACAGCACTACTGGACAGCGGTTCTCAGTCATGTTTCATGACTGGAAACATCGTACAAGGACTTGGCGTCAAGAAGAATCTTTCTTCTCTCAGCGTCAGGCATAAACCAAACCAACATTGTGGTAAAGGGAGTAGTACAGGCCAAGATACAATCTCGTGTGTCAAGCTACAGTACAAACATATCATTTTTAGTGGTGCACAAAATAACAGAAGCCATTCCAACCTGTTCCTTAAATACTGATAATTTTAAAATACCTGACAACACTGTCCTAGCTGATAGAGAGTTCCACATACTATACTTGGACAAGAATCCAAATCCAAATAGATATACTACTTGGACAAGAAGTGATTCTAGAACTGTTACATATAGGCCAATTGGAATCCAAAAACATGCCCACACTGCAGAAAAAGAGAATAGGATGGGTAGTTGGGGGCAGACTCTCAACAAAACACACTCCAGATTCTACTTTATGTCACCTCAGCTCTGTCGAAGGACTCCAACGGTAACTGCAGAACTTTTCGACGTTGGAGGAGCCTAACCATGGTCTCACCTCACCATTTAAGAACAGGAATATGAAAGTCATTTCGTTGAAAGCAGTCCGTAAAGCAGACGGAAGATACACAGAGAAGATACTCGAGAGAAGCAGATACGCTTGGCGTGTCACGAGAAATGGCTGTGAGAAGATTTTTGCAGATCGAGAAGAAACTTGATCGTGAACTACTCCTCAAGTGGGAATTACAAGCTTCATGGCCGAGTACGAGAAACTAGGCTATATGGAAAAGGTGAAACTTAGTTCCATCACATCACACAAGGCTGCAGAGTACTTTCTTCCACATCATTCCACCACAAAAGCATCAAGCTCTACAACAAAGGTACACGGGTTGTATTCGATGCCTCCGTAAAATCAATCTCAGGCTTGTCATTAAATGACGTTCAAATGATTGGACCTACAGTTTAGCAGGATATATTTTCAATAAGTATACGATTCAGGATGCATAAGTTTGTCATGACCACTGATCTGGAGAAGATGTACAGGCAGATAAATATGCATAGCTCACAAAGAGATCTGTTAAAAATAGCTTGGAGAGAAGACCAATCACAACTCTTGGAAGAATACAGGCTGAAGACCGTCACGTATGGAACAGCGTCTGCCTCGTACCTAACTACAAGAACACTAAAGCAGTTGGCCATGGATGAAGGTCATCGATCAAAATCTACTGCAATGGTGATATAAGAAGATTTTTATGTGGATGACCTAATGACAAGTGTCAGCACAGAAGAGGAGGGAATCATTCTTTAAAGGGAGCTCATCTGCATACGATCCAGATGAGGATTTAATCTACGAAAATTGAAATCCTACTCAAGTGTTCTTCTCATACATTTACCAGCGTCACTACGAGAAACCCTTCCACAAGAGGTACCCACTGACAATGACGTCACTATCAAAGCACTCGGGCTTTGGTGGAACCCTGCGGAAGATAATTCACTTTAAAAATTCTATGGAGGGAGAAAGGACATCAGTGAGATTATCAAAGCGTACAGTGTTTTCACACATAGACATAATCTTTGATCCTAAGGATTGGTTGCGCCTATCATTGTGAGATCGAAGATACTGCTGCAAGAACTATTGAAATTAAAGATAAATTGGGACGAATCACTTCCACTACATGTTCAGACACAGTGGTATCAATTTCTACATTGCATACGTGACCTAAACGAGATTGTTCTCAAGAGGCAAGTCACCATTTCCCATTCTTCACAACCATTCCAATTACATGGATTCTCTGATGCCTCAGAAACAGCATACGGTGGTGTGATATACGTCAGACACACTAACTCAACAGGAAAGGCCAGGGGTCAGCCTATTATGTGCTAAGTCGAGAGTCGCTCCTCTCAAATCTATATCAGTACCTCGACTAGAGCTATGTGCAGCACTCTTACTAGCAGAGTCATGGACCAAGTAAAAAGGGCTCTTCCTGGTGAACCACAAAGCGTACACTCAACAGTGACCCCTGGCATGGATAAATGCGATCCGGTAGATGGATCACGTATGTTTCAAACAGAATCGCCAAGATTCAAGATATCTCTTTACTCACAAGCTGGCATCATGTACCTACCCTTTTGATTTACTCTCCAGAGGCTGTAAAACACAAGTCTTAGCTACTTCTGAGCTGTGGTGGACAGGACCATCATGGCTCACTGAACATGAAACAACATGGCCTTAAAGCTCTCAGAATCTCCAACTTAAAGTCAATAAGGATGACTTCCCAGAGATACTTAAAACAAGATTAAACACACTCCTCGTTACAGGTGCTAATAATACAAATGACACAATACATAACATAATCAATTTTCTTCATTTTAGAAAATCAATAGAATGTTGGTGTTGTGTGTCCGATTTATTCAAAATATGAAGAGGGATGCTTTACAAAATGGACAAGGAACCTTGATAGAGAAGGAGCTGTCAAAGGGCAACAACTCGCTGCCAAACTCAAGGTCATTGAACCAACTCTCAGCTCTCACTCCGTTCATGGACAAAGATGGATTAATCAGGTTGAGGGGGGGCGATTAGAGAGGGCACGGCTCAACGATGATGTTCAACATCAAATCTCATTGCAAAAAACCATCGAGTAACAGAGCTGATTACCCGAGAAGAACACCTAGGAAATCATCATTGTGGTCAACAAGCGTTATTCTACGCAATAACAAAATTACTGGCCCATAGACGCAAGAAACATTACAAGGCAGTATTTGAGGTGTTTTAAGGCAAGACCAAGGGTAGCTAGTCAACAGATGGGCATGCTGCCAGAAACAAGAGTTAACCCTGCTTGAGCCTTTCTGCACGCTGGCGTGGACTACTGTGGCCCATTCCACATCAAACAGTCTCACCGCCGAAACGTAACCACGACAAAGGGTTATGTTGCGGTATTTGTCTGCCTTACTACCAAGGCAGTGCACATGGAACTGGTGAGTGATCTGACCACTGGGGTGTTCTTTGGGCCCCTCAGGAGATTTGTTGCGAGAAGAGGAAGGATTATGCGCAGACATATCTTCAGACAACGGCACGACATTTGTGGGAGCGAATAAAGAGAGCTCAAGGAGCTGAATGAGTTCCTGATAGCAGAGTCATCCAACATAATAACATCAGCTGCTAACGAAGGAATTCACCCCTCCTTACTCACCTCATATGATATGGGAGGTCTCTGGGAAGCTTCAGTAAAGTTTATCAAATATCACCTGAAAAGAATCTGGGGCAATGCGAAGTTGACATACGAGGAGTGTATTACTATTTTAGTACAAGCAGAGGCAGTATTGAATTCCCGCCCCCTTACTCAGCTTTCTAATGACTCTCCTGCCTTAAACCCCAGCTCACTTCCTAACCGGTGGCTCACTGAAGGCAGTCCCAGATCCATCATTGGAACACCTTCCACAACATCGGATGTCAAGATGGCAACGTCTACAACAGTTGTTGCAACACTTCTGGAAGAGAAGTACATCACTAGCCTGCAGAGACGAAGCAAGTGGGGACACTCACATCCTTCTCTAAGTGAAGGAAGCCTGGTGTTAGTGAAAGAAGACAACGTCCCTCCTACTTCCTGGCCCTTGGGAAGAATAGCCCAACTTCACCCGGAAAGGGACAACCTTGTGAGGGTCGTCACACTAAGAACAGCAGGTGGTCCAGTTAAGCGGCACATCAACAGGCTGTGCCCACTTCCATTTGGAGACTAGTGAAGTAATAAACATCAAGATAACAAGTAGGCTAATAAATTTGTAAATATTCACATAAATTGTAAGTTATAGTAAAATGTCTTAATGTACATTTAAGTTAAGAAGTATATTATTTTTCGTTTTAAATGATAGATTCTAGTAACTAAACATTGCACAGTTCGTCAATTACTATGTTTTAAATTCTAGATTCTAGTAACTAAACATTGTACAGTTCGTCAATTACTATGTTTTAAATTATTCTAGATTCTAGTAACATTGCACAGTTCGTCTATTACTATGTTTTAAATCTTTACAAAGGATTCCCAATTTTTTTAATTACGTATATATATTTAGTCTATTGTTTTCAATTTCAGTTTCTTGTTGTATATACCATAGATGAATATTTACATAATCATGCAAAGGGTTATTAATTATATAATATTGTAATAATGGTATAAATCTTTTAATGTTATTTTATTGTTAATTTTAATTTATATGTTGTTATAGTAATTAATTGTCAATTATGATTACAATTTCTTGAGTAATGTTTTTATTCTGTGTTTGCCACCATCTTTGCAGGGGTATTTCAGTAACCATGAGACAAAATATTGCTGACCCATAAAAATGACCCAGCTCACACAAACACACACACCTTTTGATAAAGATATTCTTCTCCATGACACATAAAACCTAATACAGTATTGTACCCTTCCTGGTGTAATTTTATGTTTTATATAACCTCACATAGTGTGATTTAACCTCTTTTGCATACCCAGTCGTAATGGTAGATCTTTCCTGGGGGTTTATGGCTCTGGTTAGTGATTCTTGATGTCTATATAATCTTTAACTTCATATTTCAAGCTTATTTAATAAATAATAAAAAATAAAAAAAAATTAAAATTACCGACTCACTAACATAATTTTGATTAAATCAGTATCAAGTCAACTTAAAATCATCAATAAAAAATTGTAAATACATTGTAAGGGACACTGTTTATTTCCCCATATTTATAAAGAATTAATCAACATGGATCATGCAGTACTGATTTTGATTTCCTTTCAATGTGTTGTTTCAGTGCACTTTGCTATAATTCAAGCATCAAACTCGTTGTTTCAGATATGAGTCGGTTGTACCACACAGGGGACTATGGACGTTTAGTAAAGGGAACTGTGTTGTATGAGGGTCGTACAGATTCACAAGTGAAAGTACGAGGCCATCGTGTAGACCTGGCTGAGGTGGATGCAGCCCTTAACTCTTTGCCAGAGGTGGACAAGACCAGTGTGCTCTGTTATCATCCTGGAGAGGTTGACCAGGTCAGTATTTACAGAATTTTTTTAGAAAGATTTAACAATTGGCAAAAGTAAATAATAAACCACAATTATTTTTAAAAACTTTGTTAACTCTTGTTTTGTAAAATAAACAATTGATTTTAGAGAAATGGGGATCGGTAAACTTACCAGAGAAGAAAACTCCATTAAAGAAGTTGACTTCTGCTAAGTTTTCTGATGCCCTGTACCTTATAATATTAAATTTTGACTTAGTGCTATACAAATAATATAAAATACCAGCTGTTTATCCATGCCTTGCTAAGGGATTAACATATAAACAGTTATGTTTCAATTTATTTTAAATGTTAAATTTCAATAAGCATCGCTTAGTCTATTTCGAAAATGTTTATTTTATTTGTTTTTATCTAACAGCTGATGGTGTCAAATAAATAAAGTAACTCATACCTTTAACCTAATACAGTAAACTTCCTCTAATCCGGCATGTCCGGGACTTGACACATGCCGGATTACGAAATATTCCGGATTACAGGATGAATATCGGGAAAAATGTGAATTCAACAGAAAAATAGATTAAAACATATATTTTACTTTTTAAACAGCTTTACTACATAATAAAAACATTGAAAAATATAATGACATGATTATTAAACTAAAATGAGCACTGTAGGCTTACAAAAAGTTTATTTTGAAGTTGAGCAAGATGGTTCATCTAAATCCACGGGATTGTTCTTCTTTGTAGAAGCCATTTTGAACATATCTCGAATGTCAGTTTGCTTTTTGGTTATTTCTCTTCGTTTCTTTATGAATTCATTTCGCATGATGTGCAGTTTCATAATGTCAGCATCATTGAACGATCTGCTGCGTTCATAAAACTTAATTAAAGTATTCAAGGCATCAGCTGCTTGATTCCATGTGATGTCGTTTGTTTCATCTACATCATCTTCATCGGAGTCCACGTCATTGGGGACTGTTGGATTAAGAACACTCTGTATGATGGTCTCATCTGTTATAATTTCCTCTGTCGGCTCATCACAGTCTACTTCAATCCACTCCCTAATTTCTTCTCGATTCATCTGAGACATGGGATTCTCTAAAGGCAAATCGCTTAAAACGACTTCAAGTTCATCAACTGGAGGGTCACTGTCGGTAGCTTCGATATTTTCGTCCATTACTTCAGGCAAGAGTTTACGCCATGACTTTTGCAAGGTTTCTTGTTTTACCTCACCCCAAGCCAAAGCAGTAGCAAAGATAGCGTCTTTAATGGAAAACTGTCCTTGAAAATCTTTCACATTGCAATCTGATGCCAGTAAATTTTGTACAAAGTAGCGTCTGTAGTGTGTCTTAAAGTTCTGGATTGCACCTTGATCCATAGGCTGAATCAGAGGTGTCACATTGGGAGGAAGATATGATACAGAAATGTTGCCAGACACTAATTCTTCCTCATCAGGATGAGCTGAACAATTGTCTAAGAATAAAATAGCCTTACTGTCTTCAGGAATTTGTAATTTTTTAAAATTGTTCTTAACGGCTGGAACAAAATCTTGAAAGAACCAGTTTTTAAACAACTTTTTCTCCATCCACGCATTTGATTGTGCCCCATAAATCACTGGCAATGATTTCACACCTTTTAAGGCCCTAGGCTGCTTCGACTTTCCAATCACAAAAGGTTTTAGTTTGTGATCTCCAGATGAATTTGAGCACAGCAGAACTGTTAGCCTATCTTTATTTTTTTTAAAGCCTTTAACACTTTTTTCATCTCCACCAGCCAGTGTAGAATTCGGTAGGCAACGCCACAAAAGGCCAGTCTCATCTGCATTGTATATTTGACAAGCAGTCACTTTATTTTCAGATACAATAGATTTGAATGTAACTTTAAACTCTTCAGCACCTACAACATTGGCAGATTTAAGCTCGCCAGAAATATCTAATTTTCGGATGCCGTGACGAGACTTAAAGCTCCTAAGCCAGCCTTCAGAAAATTTGCAATCGGCATCAATGTTCAAATCTTGTTGAAACTGCTTAGCTTTTTCAATGACCATAGGACCAGTTATGGGTTTACCCTCTGATCGTTTTGCTACAAACCAAGCATACAACACCGAATCTAGTTGGTCTAATTTGGGTTTTTTCAAAGTTTGTCTTTCAGTTAGATTTTTCAAACTTTCTGATTCTTTCACAAACTCTTTCAACTTGTCTTTGTTCTTTTTAATGTCATAAATTGTAGACGATCCTATATCAAATTCTTTCATAATGATGTGTCTACTTACACCATTTTCAAGCTTCTTCACGATTTCCAGCTTTTGCAACAAAGTGAGAGTCTGATGTTTTCTTTTTGAAGACGCGACGTTAACTTTAGGACCCATTTCACGTGTCAGTCACTACATACATATAAAATCCCTCAACACAAAATCAAGCTCTACCAAACACCACAGTCAACAATAACACAATAGAACACTACGTAGACTGAACACGGACTGTAAACAATGCTACAGTGGCGCCAGGTTGCTCCCGAAATTATACGATGTCACCCGATGTCGGCCGAAGACGACTCGCCTCCCCTCCACGCATACCAATATGCGTCGTACGGCGCAGTGTTTTCCCTCGTGACTTCCGATCCCAAACGAACTTGAACACGGATTACAGTTATTTTTATTCCTATTATGTAGCTCTGAATTCTTCATAGCGTTCACAGCGTTCCTTCGATGCCGTTTTTTAGTACGCATTACTGTTAGTAATTTAGATCTAGCTACGATAGATGGATACGCGAGACTTGTAAATGTTTTCGTCGAAAACCCGGTAATTTTGATAATTCCGGGTAATTTTCTCTATAAATTATGTAAGTTGCCAGAGCAAAGGGCCATCTTCTTGTACGTCGTTTTGTGGTACATAATATATTTTTTCATAAAGTCGTGCCGGATTATCCAGCATGCCGGATCGTAGGATGCCGGATTAGAGGAAGTTTACTGTAACTCACTTGGAACCTCGGACTTTGCTCTCCGCAGTCCGAATGCCGTAGCCACTGAGTCACCACGCCTATCATCAATGACCTTGAACACTTTTGGATTGCTCATAATAAATTAATTTTCAATGCTGAACAGTAATTCATTATTAATTTTTCTTTATCTGAAATAGGGCAATTTACAACGCCAATTAAATTCAATGTATTAGGTTACAATCGTATTCTCTGTAATTTTTCATTTACGTAAGCAAACAATAGAAGGTAACCTGGTTTAACTTTGAATGGTAACCTTAACTGGAAAGACCATGTTACATCCTTAAAACACTATTTGTTAATTGTATCGTGAAAATTTTATTTTTTAAGACCAATTTGTTCCAAATTGCATCCTTAAACAAATTTATAATGTGCTTGTTCATTCTAAACTGAATTACCTACGGCATTTTTTATTGGGGTTCCACTTACTTGAGTTATCTGAAGCCACTCATAACAATTCAAAAAACATTTATTAGAACC
This sequence comes from Stictocephala bisonia, assembly GCA_035578905.1. Taxonomy (NCBI): domain Eukaryota; kingdom Metazoa; phylum Arthropoda; class Insecta; order Hemiptera; family Membracidae; genus Stictocephala; species Stictocephala bisonia. The sequence continues at coordinate 465,316 of JAQJVL010000050.1, forward strand.
ATTTGTAGGAAAAATAGAATTGCTGAATTTTTCTCTTTGCTTGTAAAATCGATTGTACTACCGTTGAGGTATTTGTTTATATTTAAAGTCCTATTCTTTGTATTGTATCTTTGTCCTTTGTATTCCTAGCACCCAAGTTTTACAATAAGATTATTAGAAATAACTTGCAGATAAAAAATGTTTCTTTGTTGCTATTCAAATAATCGTTGAAAAAGTGTCTTTATCTTAATCCCTATTCATTGAATAGAAGCTACAAAATTATTCATTTATTCCTTTTGCTTAGCTAATCAAACTCTTGCACTCTAACACTCTACTTTATATTAACACTAGGGGACACCCCTGCACGCTTCGCGTGCCAACCCCGACGCTCGCAAATAAGTAGATTTACTGTTTAACGTAAAATCACAATATTATATTTATTTACAGTATCTCACTCACAATATTTGCGTTGCTACCTGTTTATCAGTATAAATAATACCCTAGGGTATTACTTAGACTTTTTCAAACTTGTAGCCAACTCCCAATAACTGTACAACTGCAGCTATTCATAGTACCGTAGTCGCCAGTTTGTCTCGTTGTGTTCTACACAACGTAGTTGTAGTTGTAGTTGCAGCTGAAACGCTAAGGTCAGAACACGGTAGTTGTTGTTACGTTGCGTTGATATATTTACTATTGAGATATTTATTTAACATTACTGTTAACAGTGTTGTGTAATCAATACAAACTTTATTTTTTGTTTTTCCATTAAGTGGTGAAGTGCATTAATTAAGTTGTTTATTATTAATTATTATGTTATATTTTTATTACAATCTGTTAAGCAATGGACATCTTAACAGTGCATACAAATTAAATTACAACTACTAGTAATTATTTATTTTAATGCAGATTACAATAACGTTAACAGAGCAGAACGATTTAATAAGCGAGGTAAAACACTGAACACAACAAAGCTGACAGGCTGCAGAAGTATGATACGCAAATGCGCCTATCGGACAGTTTTCAGTCGACTGCTGCAGCTATCAAGTTAGGAAACATTGAAGTACTGTAGAATCAGTTGCATTTGTAAACAGGGCCGCATTTTCCTTCATGACACCGTTAGGCCGGCCGGGTACCGCCCCCCCCCCCCAATCTCCAACAACTAATTACGTCTGTCTCCTACGTACAATTTTGGTAATATGAGACACGTAGAATAGGAACCGTATTTGAATCTATTATCAAATAAAAATATAAGTTTATTTTTAAAATGAATCATTAGAACTACTATTTTTGAATTAGTTTCTTTACACTTGTATCGCAATTTTTATTGTAGAACTATTAGTGGTAAAGTTTATATTTTGCCTTTTATCGGACTTCCATAGGAACAATTTACTTATTTTATTATTACAACATTTGAATTATTTTAGATAGGTACATACTATGATTTATTGCCTGTATTATCCTAAAATACTCAACTTCTAATAAAAAGGATTAATTAAAAATGGATAACATACGATAAAAATTGTTGTGTAATTGTATTTTTTACAATTATTTATTTTTACTTGACATTTAGTATCTAATGAATAGTTCTTTATTTCTTGAATTTCCATCTAAAATACTTACCTCCAAGCCTTCTGAGCAAGTCTTCTATCATTATGCTGTAATCTATCTTTGCGGCAATTTCAGATTCTGTCGTCTGCGGCATATAAATAAATAAATAAGTCGTCTGTAATTTCAAGAACTCCCCGAGTTCAGCGCCAATTAATGTGTGTTGCCAAATCAGTTGTTATTAATTTTCACCTTTCCTTAACCACTCCTAAGAGTTCTCGGAAAGGTAGGTGCACAATAACGGTGAGGCCAAGAGGCGGCCTTTCAACCAAGTGCGCAATATTGGTAACTACCTGTATTTTAGTGTGTAATAGCGGTGCGCCCAAATAAAGTAGTGTAAAAAAATCTTGAACATTAATTTTTTGGCAAAGTCGTTCACCAGGGGCTGATGGCCAACTATACGGCCATAGATAAAAATTAATTTGTTGAGTTTTCCACATATAAGACTACCTCTGACAGTCATAAATTGACACTACACAATCACAAAAATGAGTTAAAAAACAAAAAAAAAAAAACAATGTTCACCTACTGGGGTAAGTTTCTAATGGATATATGCAGCCACACATGGTGAAAACAAAAATATGAACTTAGCACTGAATATGTTAAATTTTGAATAGTTAATTCTTGAATAACAACAAAAGTGGGAATGTAGTTTAACTGTTCATACTATCTGTTCTCAGGCACGGATTTAAGGGGGGGGCGATGGGGCGATCGCCCCCCCCCCCCAAACGGAAAAAAGCAAAAAATGTACCTACACGTTTAGAATAAAATGTTAATAAAATATTTGATTTACCGTCATGAAAATAACATTAGTAATTGTTACTGTCTTAATAATATTACAGTATATATTATATTCGGATGTGTAGTCTGAGTTTGTAGAAAGGAGAATTTCCGAGTCGTCTGTTGGTAATTGGTAGGCCTATATATTTTTGCCGGCAACAGTGGCAACACTGCGTGTCCAACCTAGCATGTCCAAACTATGTTTAAGTTGTTGCTCATTGAACTGTTTCCATAAAATTTTAACAATACAACAGTCCAATGGAATCCATTTTATTATTTAATAGTTGTGATATTAAATGTATATACTTAAATGCTATTTCAAAGTTGTTTTAATTTATGCCAAACTTATTTTCGATTACAGAACTTAGGTATTCTTCTATATTTAAACCCTAAAAACACCCCCCAAACTGCTAAAAACAATACTTCTAGGACGTTAAAATAGCAAACATTTTCCGGGGGAGGACCCCCGGACCCCCCGCCTTACTGGGGGGTATTCCATACCCCCCAGGCCCCCCGGCAGGTTTGCCCCCCCCAATTCACTGCTCTGGATCTGTGCCTGTCTGTTCTTGCTTATTTTGTTATACTTCATACTACGTTTTTTTTTTATAACTATGCTCTAATGTAATGGGCATATTTCTGTATTGTAGGCTTCTGCAAAATAAACAAATGCTTAAAATGTTGATTGCTTTTTGTTTCCCAAGTTGCTACGTTTTTCATTTCAACAATTTTTTTAATTAAAACAATATTTTCCCATATATTGACAATCGGGATCTCATCAATAAACAAATAAAAATAAAATATTGTCATATTAAGCATTTAAATGAAAAATTAAAATACACTAGCAATCAACATTCTAAATTAGAACAATGGTAAACATTGTGATTCATTCTCCTCACAAATTTGCAAATGTTTGTATAGTTTCTTTAATGTCCTTGCATATCATCCATCCTTACTTTTAGGTTATTGTTTACATTCAGAAATCAAATAATTATTGTATTTACAAACTGTGTTTATATTAAACTAAAATGAGTAAAACACAAATTGAAAACTCAATTAATGTGAAACAAAAGAAAATAAGACCACTTACTTTTTCCACTAAAATGAAAGGATTCGAAAAACTAGTTACACTCTTATCAGAAGAAATAACTGAATTAAAGAGTAATCATTCAGAATTAAATCCAAATTTCCATAATTCAATATAAAAAATTTCGCTAAAAAAAATCTACAAATGCTAACAATGATATTGTTAGAAAAAAGTAAATGGCTTGATGATAAATACATTGATTCTTATTTTAAAAGTATTTCAGAAGAAATTTTACAAATATCAATTCTTCAATGTCACACTTATTAAAAATAGGAGACACTCAAATTGTTTCAGAAAAACTTACGGGACTGAACTTTCATGCTGCTGAATTCATCTTCGTTTGTGTAAATGGCTACAAGGAAAATAACGGAAACAGTATGAAAATTGATAACCGAGGTTCTCATTGGAGTTTGGCAGTATATACCAAAAAGGACCAAACTGTTTACCACCTTGACAGTTCTCATTCCTATAACCATAAACATATTGAACACTTAATCAACAACATAGGACTTCATGTAAATTTAATACAAGTATCAGTAACTCAACGGATATCAAATTTTGAATGTGGACTACATACACTAGTTAATTGCAAATAGATATCGAAACATTTTTTAAATTTAAACAATACTTACCCCAATCGTTGTGCTTTCTTATTTTCTAACATTCAAAAATATGAATATTAAAAAATTATCAGGTCTCAATGAAGATTTTCATTTCAAATCTACAATAAAAAACAATCTAAAAAATCAATAAATATTAAAATTTCTCCAATTCAATTCACAGAAAAGCCTCAATTAACTTTGGGAATGACATAACATCCAAGAATAGTTATCAAAGCAACATTATTTTCAAACAACAGAAAAAAGCTATAAGACTTATTCATGTCCTAAATTCAAAACAATCTTGCAAAACATATTTCATCAAAACAAAAACAATAACTAAACCATCACTATTCATTTATGATGTTTTAGTCCATATTTAATAACATATACACAATTTTCAAACTGTGCAAAACATACACAATCATAAAACTAGAGATCAAGAACATTTATTTTTAAAAAGATGCAGATTATCTAAATCTCTAAAATCAAACTGTGACCAAATAGGAGTACAACTTTTTAACACTTTACCAGTTAACATAAACTATATGACTTTCAAATGTTTCTAGAAAAATATTTACAGCATTTTATTGGAGATGAACTTTATTCATTAGAAGAATTTAATGAAAAAAATTAAAAAATTTAATTTAATATTTTTCTAACTGAATGTTGAAGATCTGGAACCTTTAATAAGAATACCTTTACTGAAAATGACTCAAATCTATTTATTAAGAAAAAGAAAGTTGGATCTATACATTTTCCTTATACAATGATTATACATTACATTATTATATTTAAGTACTTGTTAATGTCTCTACAATTCATTTGTACAAAGCCAATAAAATGTTATTTATTTATCATTGTTTCTAATCATTTATTTTTGTTTAGATGGTCATTGCGTATGTAACACTACATCCTAACTCAAAAGTTTCTTCAGAGGATATCGAGACCGCTTTACAATCCTACTTAGCAATATATGCAATCCCTCAGGTTAGTATTTTCAGTGTTCACAAACACATGTATGTAGCAGCTTACCTCAGTTGTCATGACTGTACCAACAATCTTTTACACTAATTGTAAAACACATGTATGTAGCAGCTTCTCTGGCCACTCCTACCTCAGTTGTCATGACTGTACCAACAATCTTTTACACTAATTGTAAAACACATGTATGTAGCACTTCTCTGGCCACTCCTACCTCAGTTGTCATGACTGTACCAACAATCTTTTACACTAATTGTAAAACACATGTATGTAGCACTTCTCTGGCCACTTCTTCCTCAGTTGTCATGACTGTACCAACAATCTTTTACACTAATTGTAAAACACATGTATGTAGCAGCTTCTCTGGCCACTCCTACCTCAGTTGTCATGACTGTACCAACAATCTTTTACACTAATTGTAAAACACATGTATGTAGCACTTCTCTGGCCACTTCTACCTCAGTTGTCATGACTGTACCAACAATCTTTTACACTAATTGTAAAACACATGTATGTAGCACTTCTCTGGCCACTCCTACCTCAGTTGTCATGACCGTACCAACAATCTTTTACACTAATTGTAAAACACATGTATGTAGCACTTCTCTGGCCACTCCTACCTCAGATGTCATGACTGTACCAACAATCTTTTACACTAATTGTAAAACACATGTATGTAGCACTTCTCTGGCCACTCCTACCTCAGTTGTCATGACCGTACCAACAATCTTTTACACTAATTGTAAAACACATGTCTGTAGCACTTCTCTGGCCACTCCTACCTCAGTTGTCATGACTGTACCAACAATCTTTTACACTAATTGTAAAACACATGTATGTAGCACTTCTCTGGCCACTCCTACCTCGTGGTATTGACCCACCCGCCCACCCATACACGTGCAATGGTATTGACCCACCCGCCCTCTCCCTTACACGTGCAATGGTATTGACCCACCCGCCCTCCCCCATACACGTGCAATGGTCAATACCACTGTACGTGTAAGGGTGGGCGGGTGGGTCAATACCACTGTAGGTGTATGGGTTGGCGGGTGGGTCAATACCACTGTATGTGTATGGGTGGATGGGTCAATACCACTGTATGTGTATGGGTGGGCAGGTGGGTCAATACCACTGTAAGTGAATGGGTGGGCGGGTGGGTCAATACCACTGTATGTGTATGGGTGGGCGGGTGGGTCAATACCAATGTATGTGTATGGGTGGGCGGGTTGGTCAATACCACTGTAAGTGTATGGGTGGGCGGGTGGGTCAATACCACTGTAAGTGTATGGGTGGGCGGGTGGGTCAATACCACTGTACGTGTATGGGTGGGAGGGTGGGTCAATACCACTGTACGTGTATGGGTGGGTGTATGGGCTATTACTGTAAGTGAATAGATATTCTGTCTATGACTCTGATGTTGAAAGAGATCAGCTGATAACCATCGGCTGTTCATTTGTTTGTGGACCATTAATTAACATAATTTTTAAGGAATAGTCGACTTTAGTTTGTAACAAAAACTACATTCGCTCATGTAGACTCATCACACCCTTTCGTAATTCATATTCACCCATATATTGACGATCGGCGTCTTAAGAATACGCCACTCCTACCTCAGTTGTCATGACCGTACCAACAATCTTTTACACTAATTGTAAAACACATGTATGTAGCACTTCTCTGGCCACTCCTACCTCAGTTGTCATGACCGTACCAACAATCTTTTACACTAATTGTAAAACAAATGTATGTAGCACTTCTCTGGCCACTCCTACCTCAGTTGTCATGACTGTACCAACAATTTTTTACACTAATTGTAAAACACATGTATGTAGCACTTCTCTGGCCACTCCTACCTCAGTTGTCATGACTGTACCAACAATCTTTTACACTAATTGTAAAACACATGTATGTAGCACTTCTCTGGCCACTCCTACCTCAGTTGTCATGACTGTACCAACAATCTTTTACACTAATTGTAAAACACATGTATGTAGCACTTCTCTGGCCACTCCTACCTCAGTTGTCATGACTGTACCAACAATCTTTTACACTAATTGTAAAACACATGTATGTAGCACTTCTCTGGCCACTCCTACCTCAGTTGTCATGACTGTACCAACAATCTTTTACACTAATTGTAAAACACATGTATGTAGCACTTCTCTGGCCACTTCTACCTCAGTTGTCATGACTGTACCAACAATCTTTTACACTAATTGTAAAACCTGTCTAAATTCAGATCATTTTTAGTATTATATTCTCTATCAACTTTTATGATAACTTTTATAATAATAACTTATTGTTATAATTTATCAATGGTTAGAATAAATTGCAATGACTTTATTTGCTAGACAACACATTCTCTCATTAAAGGACTTACCATTCAATACATACATCAAAAGCATGAAAGTCAACATATTCGAATATGAATCTCATAACTAGAGTCAATCTGGACACTAATTATTCCTTCAATGATGGATGGTTACAAACAGTTTATTGAATTAGTCATCAGTCAGCCTTTCAATTTTCAATTAAATTTACATTTTTTGTCATGCTGGTTAAAGTATTGAGAATATTATGAAAATTAAAAACAAATTTTGCAAAAGTTTTTATTTTACTCTAGCTTTTAAATTCTAAACATGTTAAAGAAAAGTCATACATGGTTTCTAACTATATAGAACTGCAAACAAACTATATTCATTCACAATCTTATATTCTTGTATAATTCAAATAAAAAATGAATAGCTTAATGAACTTTACGTGTGGTTGTGAGTTTTATGATGTGATGTCATTATAGATTAGTAATATTAAAACAATTCACAAAATACAGCCTCGCCATTCGTGCTGTTTTGTTTGGAAATGTGTGATTACCACAACAGATCCCAACACCTTTAGTTCCAGGGTTTGCTACAATAGTCACCCAATTGGCCCACAATGCTGAGTCCACAAAGGGATCTTAAGATACAATTTTATTACTCACCACCCTGGGACCTCGAGCTTCATAGAGTAACACTTGTTCACAGGGCCCTAGCGCCCCCCTTGTTCACAGGGCCCTAGCGTTCCCCTTGTTCACAGGGCCCTAGCATACCACTTGTTCACAGGGCCCTAGCGCACCACTTGTTCACAGGGCCCTAGCGTCCCCTTGTTCACAGGGCCCTAGTGTACTTGTTCACAGGGCCCTAGCATACCACTTGTTCACAGGGCCCTAGCATACCCCTTGTTCAAAGGGCCCTAGCGTCCCCCTTGTTCACAGGGTTCTAGCGTCCCTCTTGTTCACAGGGCCCTAGCGTTCCCCTTGTTCAAAGGGCCCTAGCGTCCCCCTTGTTCACAGAGTTCTAGCGTCCCCCTTGTTCAGAGGGCCCTAGCGCCCCCCTGTTCACAGGGCCCTAGTGTACTTGTTCACAGGGCCCTAGCGTCCCCCTTGTTCACAGGGCCCTAGCATACCACTTGTTCAAAGGGCCCTAGCGTACCACTTGTTCACAGGGCCCTAGCGTACCACTTGTTCACAGGGCCCTAGTGTACCACTTGTTCACAGGGCCCTAGCGTACTACTTGTTCACACAGCCCTAGTGTACCACTACCATCAATAGACAACCGAAATAAATTGGTTTAAAGTTTCAGAGTAAATTACCAACGTGTGATTGCAATATGCTTGATCTACTTCTACAAAAACATATCCAACAATTTGTAACAATTCATAACACATACCTTCTGACACAAGGAACTTTTTACAAATTGTGAAAAATGTCTAAAGATTTAGTTTTGGTAAAACTGAGTATGTTAAGAGGTGCAAAGTAAGTTAGCACTAATTTGAAGAAATAAAACACATTATTGGATATTGTCAGTTTTTATTTCTTCCCATTAGAAGATGTGCAATAAGAGAGTTTCTTCTTCATGATAAGTTTGCACTATTTTTGCTTGGTTGCGCTCAGGCCAAGCTAGATGACTGAGTGAAGCATAGATCGTATTCACACTATTAATAGATGATGAGTAAATGAACAAGCAAATGTTTCCTGAATGTAAGTGCAGAAATCAAATATTGAAGCTGTAGACCAGAGTTAGTACAAAGAGTAAAACCACGAGACATAGAATTTTTACTATACGGTAATTATTATGATCGAAAATGGTGTCAAAAACATACAAAATAGTATACACTGAATGGTGGTTCCAGTCACATAGCCAAACATGTAAATCCGTTATCATAATGTAGAAACTTAAGTCATGTACCCTTCATAAGTGCCTCCCTAGTTTCCTGAGGGCATCTGTATTGATATGAGCAAGGAGCTGGTAAATGTTTCTTTAATGTGAGAATCAATCCATTAGCAGAGCTGTAAATCTCAAGTTTGTCTAATGTTATGATAATTCGGATTCTTATTTCTGACTGAAATGAAAATTATTTCTGTGATGTAGATAGGTAGAGACAATTATTTGAATATGTACCTATTCAATATTATGTATCTATATGTCAGACTTTGTATGCAAGGCATCCACATATTGCTCTTAATTTTAAAGTTGCTGTTACTTTTTTGGATTTTTGTTTCCACTGAAATAACATGCATTGCAAATGTCTAATTAAAAAAACAGTAATGCCTTAACTCACATGTCATTTAAATAGCACATGATAATCTAATTATGTTGCTGCTGGGGTGTTAGCTTCTTTGGTTCTTGTGAAATAATAAACCACAATTAAAATTCAGGCTCAGGACATCCTGTGAGGATGCCACATCACAGTATGGGCGGAGTCTGGTTATCTTGTATATATTGTAGATAGTACCTTGACGTGGTTGTCACCAGAAAATGTAGATTCTAGTCAGGACATCCTCGTGGCAATCCATAAGCAGAGTACCATAAAGTGTTCAACTGAATGGGATTACAAGTTATGTCACAGATTCCAAATTTTTAAACTCAGAATTATTACCTTTATGCTTAGGTATAGTAAAATCCTGCGGCATAGTGCTGCAAACCAAGTTACTTGGGAGAAAACTGTTGTGGGAAATAGTTATTTTCTCAGTCTTTTTAGCACCGATATTCTGATGCACTCTGTGGCATCAGCGTAAATACTACTAGAGAAGATTAGGATGCATTCATGCTGGATGGTATGTGGTGTTACCTGGGCGAGAAAACTGAGTATTAGCTTGTTAGTTAGCTTAAAATCAGGCCAATACTTTATGGCTTGGATGTCACAGCAAACTGTAGGCTCCTTAGTTTCCCTAGCTGTTTAACTATTAAAAATAGCTGTTTCTAGGATTCAGCTAACCTTAGTTAGTTATAAAGACTACACTTGTCCAAATGCACTCATTCACAGCCCACATTGGACCATGTCTCCATGGTCTACATATTAATGATAGCAAATAATTTGTTTGATGTTGTACTTTTTCCTTTTTTGAGACAAGATTATACTTGAATTTTAATTTGCAGTAACGTAAATTTACTTAACATTTTTTTTGCATCTGCAGATTACGTATGTACCGTGAAACATGAAAAACTAAGGTTAAAGATAAGCTACAATTAGTTTCTTTTTCAAATTTTTCTAACATTTTCTAGTTAGAAATAGATTCTGATATTCTTACGTTATTGTTTTAATAGATAGCACAACTTTGCAATAATACTAATTTGATTTTTTCTTCAGGTAATGATTATTGATTCCATACCTTTATTAAACAACGGCAAGGTGGACCGTCAGACTTTGCTAAAAAGATATGCTGAAAATGGAGGTGAGTTGTGCATGTTCAAGAGTGAACAATTTGTAGCAACAACTGTAATTAATCTATACATCAAACAAATGTTGAAAATTATAATTTCAGTTGTGACTAGGCCTATGTTGGACAAGTTGATTACAACAAGTATTTTTATATGGAATAAAACTGGAGCATATCACTACTGTAAATAATCTGGAGCTTATATGTACAATAGTTGACACTGATTGTATTTTTCTATAAATAATCAAACAATAACCACTCTCATTTATATGACAAAATTTGTTTTCTTTTTTATGTATGCTCAATTACATGAAATTTCTAAGAATATTGGATAACAGAAATTTTTAACTGTAGACGTAACAGTAACTAAAAACCACCAATATGTAAAAGACTTATTTTGTTATAATTGATTGCAGAATTAAATGATATCTGCATGGAATTATTACTAGAATGAAATAGTCAACAGTAATATTAGTCAAGCATTTAAATAACTCTTACACTGTAATTTTTTTTTTTATGTCTCATTTTTATTGCCTAGTTATAAATACTAAAGTTCATTTCATGCATTTCTTTCATGTTTCTTTTTTTATGTCGATTTATTTATATTTTCTTGATGTACTGTACAAATATCTAAAGTCTAAATGAAAGACAATATACAGACAATTTAAAAAAAATCCTACAAAAATGTGTCCTCTTATTATTAGCGAACATTTGCAAAACACGTGTTTTCTGTGCAAATAATAAATAAATTTATATTCTGTACTTACTGCAATGATCCCATCAACTTCCTCCCACCATTCCGGACACCGTTTATTAAGGCACATAAACTATATCACACAACTGAGCATCCACATAAAATCATATAACCAACAATACTATTACAATACACCTAAAGATACTATACACCTAACAGATATAAACGTAAGGTAAATAGTTTTTTACATTGCAATACACGTACAAGGGTATTGACCCTCACACCCACCCATACATGTGCAAACTCAGTTGCACGAAACAGATTCTAACTGACGATCCTTGACCACAGTACATTACCATAAACCGCTTGCCCATTTCTAATCAGTGGTATTTCTGTATTTTTGCATTAGTAGTTGCTATAACATCATACTGTGTTGAAGTGTTAGTTACAGACTTAGTTATGTCTTATATTCTCCTTCATTTAAACGAGGTTTAATGTGAGCAATCTGCTTATGATTAATGCTCAAATTATTAAAAAGCTCATTTATTTATTTACATTTAGCCCAATTATTACTATTATTAATTAAGTATTTTATTTATATGTATGAGTTTATTTTTCAGTAATATTATTTGTTATTTTATTAGTTTTCCAAATTAATTTCAAATTTTCACCATGTATGTTATTAGTATTATAACCAAGATGGCGGACACTCAACACATATTGTAAAGTGCTCCCCCTTTTAGTGAAGTTTTTTAGTGGATAAACCAACAATACTCTACTAAATTACTTACTAGGACGAAGAACAACTGTAAGTCCACATAATCTTTTATAAATAAGAAGTTTTTTTACAACCTCAGAACAAGCTTATTTCACTATTAGCAAAGCAGCCAAGCTGGCACTTACTTTTGAGCTGCTTTATGGATATAAAGTACTACTAAACTTCAAGCAATTAACAACTTTTTATAAACTTTTACAAGATAATGACAACTTTCAATAAGCTCTTCAATAACAAACAATCTTAAAGAAAACTGTTACACATCAAATTCTACTGCTCGTGACGTCATTGACAACTCAACATTAAGTCACATCATAGCACAACGTATAATCTAACAATTGCTAAATGAACAGCAACACAGTCAACAAGCAGTGATTGTGTGCCATATTGAACCTGACACCTGCTGACTCTGCAGCACTGACCTGGGCCACAGACATTTCAAACCAGTCACCTTTGCAATATTATCTTGCACTGTAATCTGTGACTCCAGCACAGCTGCATTATTGTTTACATTTGACATGGGCTTTGGTTCATCCTAAATCAAAATCAATTATTTTATGACAATAGGAACCAGCCAAACCCAGCTTAAAAAACTGAATCTACATTTACTTTTATGACAATAGGATTGTCATTTAATCAGACATAAGTTATATAAATAATTGACAATCTTTTTGTCCTTTATTATAATTCAAGCATTATATAACCATTTGACTACACACTAATAACTGACCAAGAGGAGTCGGCCAAACCTCTTTATAAACAACAGTTACAACACCATTTTGACTTTCATTGTCTATAACCAAGAGGAGCCTGACAAACCTCTTTACAAAAAATAGTTACAACACCATTTTGACTTTTACTGTCTAAAACCAAGAGGAGCCTACAAACCACCATCTCTTTGACTTAAGCAGCCTGCCAAAGCTTTAATAAAAAACAGTATTTTTCATACAAACCACCATCTTTTTGACTTAAGCAACCTGCCAAAGCTTCAATAAAAAACAGTATTTTCATATAAACCACCATCTATTTTGACTTAAGCAGCCTGCCAAAGCTTTAATAAAAAACAGTATTTTAATCAGCTTCTGCTGATTAAAATGAAGCATAATTTTATGAAGATGAATCTCAGTGAAACACACTCTTTTACTGACACTGTCGAATAGAAGCATTAATATACAAAAGCAAGCTATACACAAATCAACGTAAATTACAACTACTGACCTTGCTCTAGTTCTCTCAGAGCTTAAATGATAAATATGTTTAAAATAGGGGACAAAGTATTTGCTAAACTAAAGTACTACCCGCATTGGCCAGGTATAGTTGAAAATGTAGTAAGAGATGACAGTACAGGGAAAGCAACAAAGTATCTCGTTAAATGCTTTGGTAGTAATGACTATGTCACAGCAAAACCCAGTGATATATTTTCAAATGATGACAATAAATCTATATATGGACAACTAAAAGCTGACAACTATCGAAACAAAAAAATAAATGCGGCTTTGGTGGAGGCTGAAGAAACAGATAAATGCCAGGTAGAAGACTGCATTGAAGTAATTGAGGTGAAGAAAAGGATTGACAACTTTGAAAGGATTGATGACTTAGATTTGGAAACTTCATTGACACTGGCAGCAGAAGCGGGCAATGCACTTTTAACAGAAAATTCTAAACTTAAAGAAGAGATAGAAAAATTGCAATCTGAAAATTCGAAACTGCACAGAGACTTACATAATAGTTGGAGTGACATGCAAGCCTACTTAGAAATAGAAGAGGCATCGAAACAAAAGGATACAATAATTGAAGTACTCACTGAGAAAAATAATGAGCTTCTGCAAGAATCTTGCTATAACAGCAAACGTGCTGAACAAGAACACAGTCTAAAGGAAGAGCTTATTAAACAGGCTGAGCTTGAAAACAAAAATTTAATAACTGAAAACAATAAACTAAAATATAAATTGGTGGAACAAAGTAAGGTGACTAAACAAATTGAAATTGGCATGAAAATAAAAATTGAATCTTTTCTGGAAAATGAAAAAAAGTTAAAAGAGGAAGTATCTCACAAAAATAAAACGATATTGGATATGCAAAAACATTCAGAAAATCTCATCTTTAAGCTCACCGAACTGGAGAAAATTACAAGAACATATTATCCTCTTTTCTCATAAACATAAAGGATTATAGTGACACAACACATACAAACAACAGCCAGACAAACCCCCATACCACCAACTCTCCAGTTCACTTTAATCACTCTACTATATCTCTCAAGGATGAATTGGCCGATGCATCAAAGAACCTAATAACATCAGGAGAAACACAGACATGCAATAAAAAAGTGACTAACACCAAGAACTTCTATAGTGTTTCTTTACAGGTGGCAAAAGCTCTTAAGCAACCTGATGCCAAAGAAGGAGCACTTAAAATAATTTTGAATAAAAAACCACCACAACATGCAAAAATGAGGTCAAAAGAAAAATCTTGCGAAGATTTCTTCTTAAAACACAAGTATTTCTATAAAGAATGCATTATAAAAACAGCAGCACAGTACAGCAATAACTCCTATAATGCTTCAAAAAAAAGTACAACCATTGACAATCATAAACACACCAGAAAATCAACAAACTAGTCAAAATTTTTTTAGGTCAAATCAAACAGAAAAAACCAAATTCAAAACCAGACTTTACTTAAAATCAAGCCTAAAACAAGTTCAATAAAACAAGTAACAATATTACATCAAAATATTTGTGGACTGAACAAAAAGTTAGAACGACTCAGCCACTTTTTCAGCGAGACTAACCCTAATATAACTAGTCTTAACTGAACATGGTCTAAAAAAAAACAGAAATAATGAGCACAAAAATTGAAGGCTTCTTCCTCGTAACAGAATACAGCAGAGAAACACATAAACTGGGAGGAGTAGCCATCTATGCTAAAGAAAACCTGGCCAACAGTGTTACAGTAACTAATATATCACACCTCTGCCAAGAGTTCTGCTGCGAAGCAGCAATGGCATCACTGGAATCTATGGGTAAATACATACACAATATTGGAATATATCGATCTCCTAATGAAAGTTCACGAGATGGTATCAATGCCTTATCAAATATCCTGGAGCATACACAAGCTCATAATAAATCCCTCGTTCTTATTGGAGACATCAACATAGACAGGATGAAAACAACCCAGGACAGTACTATCCTAGAAGATGAACTATCCACCCACAACATAAAAAGATTGCCTCTGCTTGCAACTCGCATCACACCTGACATGGCCACGTCAATTGATTGCATATGTACTAACTTACCAGAATGCAACATTGACACAGCTATAATTCAAACAGGACTCTCTGACCACACTGCTCAATTACTAAAAATACATGATTATGACAGAAAACTCCCAATACAGACCATTTTCAAACGACAATTCAGTTCCTCCAACATAGACCAAATAAAATTCCTCTTATCTAACAAAAACTGGGAATCTGTTTACCACGCCCAAGATGCAGAGACAGCCTACAACATTTTCCAAAGTATTCTAAAAATATCTCTTGACATTGCTTGCCCAATGAAAAGATGTAAGCTAAAAAATAAAAGGAAAACCATCAACTATGACGGGGAGATAAAATGCCTTAAGGACGCTTTTTTAAGGGCTTTGGACAGGTTTGAAATGACAGGAAATACACAGGACAAAGAAACAATGGTGGGAAAGAAGAAGGCCTATGACAAGAAACTAAGAGACCTGAAGAAAAATGCAAACTCACATTTTATAAACTCCTCTGACAACAAAAGTATAGCACTGTGGAATGTCATAAACAATGAGAGGAGAGGGCAACAACAAAATCAAGAAACAAAAATATGCATTTCAGTAGACGGAGAAAAAGTACACAATCCCACTGAAGTTGCAGGGCACTTCAATAACTTCTTTACGAGTGTGGCTGAGCTCACCCTTAAACAAAACCAGCAATCCCAGGGGAATTTATATGAAAATGAAAGGGACGAACCTGCAGTATATAATGTACAACAAACACTAAATTTAACCGCAACAAACTGTAAGGAAATAAAAAATATCATAAATTCCCTTAAATCAATACCTTCAAGCGGGATGGACGAATACTCATCTAAAATTGTAAAGCACTGCGCTGATGAACTAACACCACCACTAGTCAGCATTATAAATAAATCTTTTACCCTTGGCGAGTTTCCCACTGGTTTGAAGTTATCTAAAGTGTATCCAAAACACAAAAAGGGACCAAAAACTGGAGTGCAAAACTATCGCCCAATATCACTCGTTTCAACATTTTCAAAAATCATTGAAAAAAACCATTCTCTCTAGACTTATGGCACACTTAAAACGTCAAAACTTAATCACTGACAGTCAGCATGGGTGTTTGAAGGACAAATCAACCATATCAGTCATCATTAGCTTTGTCGAATTTGTTATTGACCAAATAGACAATGAGCAATACATCTCAGCACTCTTCCTCGACTACAGTAAGGCGTTTGACTGCCTGGGGCACAATCTCATCTCAAAAAAATTAACATCTTTAGGGATCATTGGGATAGCAAACAATTGGTTTGCAAGCTATCTATCAGGGCGATCCCAAATAGTTGAGGTGAAGAGTACTGACAAGGGCCTTACAAGCTCATATCAGTCTAGCCCGATGCCCATTGAACATGGAGTCCCACAGGGATCTGTCCTAGGCCCGGTCCTCTTTATTCTGTTTATAAATGACTTCCCTACTTACATCCAGAATCAAAATATAAAATGTGTGATGTACGCAGATGATACAACGTTCTTGATAAGAAATGATACAGCTGAAGGAGTATATGACACTGCCACTAGCTCTCTCAATAAAGCCCTAAAATACTGTAGGAAGAATGATTTGGCAGTAAATCCATCAAAGACAATACAGATAAACTTCAGCAAAAGGAAGGACCACACTCCTAACATACCAGAAGTATCAGTAGAAGACCATGCCAAATTTCTTGGTGTTATTATTGACAGAAAACTAACATGGACTGAGCATGTAAACAGCCTCTGCAAGAAAATTAGTATAGGCATATATGTAGTGAGACGAATAAAATGGATCGGGAACCTGGATGCATCAATAACAGCCTACCATGCCTTAGTGGAATCACAAATAAGGTACGGACTTGTGGTCTGGGGTGGATCCTCAGCCGGAAAGCTATTAGATCTATAGCCGATCTTGAACACCAGGAAAGCTGCAGGGAAGCATTCAAAACTCTGAAAATAATGACTGTAACTGCAATTTACATACAAGAGGTGATCATGCATGCAGATAAACTGAACCTGCAAACAGGGAAAGACTATCACTCATACAACACACGCCACGCAGCAAAGTACACTCTGCCTCTTCATCGAACATCACTCTATGAAGAAAAACCTTCCTATATTGGTCGAAAGCTGTGGAACTTCCTACCGCAAACAGTGAAAGAACTTAAGGGAGCTGCTCTGAAAAGAAAACTCAACAATTTCTTTATAAATCACCCAATATATACCCTAGATGAATTCTTAGAAGCAAGAGAACAGGACTGGATATTCTGAAATGAATGCCTTTCATTTTTTTACACTTTATATATTTTGACTTGTACTGAATGTATGTAACATGATCCATGTGACCCTATTTCTGTTCTTGAGGAATATGATAATAAAGAAAATTTGTCTTTTGTCTATTACTGTATTAGGGAGCCAACAAGCTGTGCTTTAGTTGTTTTTCATGTCTGAATGTTTAAAATTTGTTGTGTGTGAATGAATTGCTCATGTTGCCAAAGTTGCCCATACCATCACCCGCCTGCCGTGCCTTGCAGCCTCTCTGGATGTCGGGACTTAAATCTTCCTCTCTCGGCGAGAGCGCTCTTCCCCTGCCACAGTTCATTAACCTGATAACATTGCCTTATCATGGTCTGCTCAAGATTGCACATGTCAATTCGCAATCACTGTTATGTCATATTGACGAGTTTAGAGACTTATTCAGCTCTTGTTCTTTTGACTTAATCTTAGTTTGTGAAACGTGGCTGAAACCAAATATCACTGATGCAACTGTAAGTCTTCCTAGCAACACATTATTTAGGAATGACAGGGTCCATAAGGTTGGCGGTGGCGTTGCTATATATTCTAAATAAAACCTTAATTCATTCATTGATACTTCCTTACCTAACCGACCAGAATTCATGTTTCTTGACGTTTGTGTTGGTGTAACATATGCCCTTGTCAGTGCTTGTGTTATAGGGCACCTCATGCATCTTGGGTATCTGGCAGAATAGGAACTCACACTGCTAGACTTATTACCTCGCTACAGTCATGTCATTGTCATGGGTGACTTCAATACTGACTTACTGGGACCACTTATTTACAACAAGACTTTTTTAAACAAATATGTTTCAATCATTTAGTGCCACTATAAGCTACTCATCATACTTCTACAGCTATACACTTCTGGCTTGACGTTATGGCGGTTTGTGACCCTGACCTAATCGCTTATCACAGTCAAGTTCCAGCTCCTGGACTTTCAAAGCATGACCCTATTTTCTGTGTTTACAACCTTTATTCTCAAAAGCAGAGTGCCAAATTTGTCCAATACAGAGATTATAAAAGCATTAATCTTGATTCACTTATCTTTAATGCAATGTTCCTTCCATGGAATGATATTCTTCAACTTACCAATATTGACACAATGGTCAATAAGTTCAACATATTTATGACCTATCTTCTTGAACTACATGCTCCATTTATAAAAAAAGCCCGCACTCTGGATCACAGATCAAATACATAAAATGCAAAAGCTACTAGATGCTTCCGGAAGGCAAAAAGATCTAAATGTGCCAATGATTGGTATGCGTATAAGAAATTAAGAAACCAAACCCAGCAGCAGATCCGTAACTCTAAAATTAGACATTATTACCAATCATTAAGTGACAAGAAAAAATCTACTAAATCACTGGAGGAGGAGTTAAGGAGCTGGAGATCGGGAAGTCAACCCCTACTGTTTCCATCAACATCAACCTTGATGTTATTAATGATTATTTCACTAATATTCCTGTTGATTTATCAAAAGCCAAAATTTAGGTCAATGAACTAACCAGTTCTCTTTTCCTAGGCCTTTCCATAAATTTCATTCCGTTTGGCTACTGATGAAGAAGTGCTAAAAGCCTTGAACTGGACAACCAGTTACGCAGTCAGAGCTGACAGTATTCCAATAAAATTAATAAAACTTACCCTACCCGTTACACTACCAATCATTACAGCTATATTTAATTTTTCTTTAATTTCAAATACTTTCCCTAGTGCGTGGAAGTCTGCTATTGCTCAACCCTTACCTAAAACTTCAAATCCTCTATCTCCCTCTGATTTAAGGCCAATAAGTATTCTTCCCGCCCTGTACAAATGCCTTGAGAGAGTTGTTCATAAGCAAATTTATGATTATCTTTCAAACAGTAAACTAATATCTAGCTTTAAATCTGGCTTCCGTCCTAATCACAGCACTACAACAGCCCTTCTGAAAATCACCAATGATATACGGCATGCAATGGACAATAGTAATCTTTCAATACTAATACTGTTTGACTTCTCTAAAGCGTTCGACTGCATTTACTATCCCTTACTACTCATGAAAATAAAAAAATATGGGTTTTCTGATAGCTGCGTGGACTGGGTTGGGTCCTACTTGTCGGGTCGTCGCCATTGTGTGCGTACTGGAGAGGGAACGTCCAGATGGAAACCTGTGATCAAAGGTGTGCCACAGGGATCCGTCTTAGGACTTCTGCTTTTCTCACTTTACATTGATGATGTAACATCTGACATATGCTTCTCTAAATATCATTTGTACGCTGATGACTTACAGATTTACCAGCATTTCCCTATTGCTGAGTCTCACCAAGCGGTTTCACAAATAAACCTTGATATTACTTCAATAGCTGCTTGGGCTCAGAGACATGGACTAATGTTAAATGATAATAAAACCAAGACAATCCTTATTGGACATTTTAGACTAATTTGACAAATAAATTTCACTGACTTCCCTAGACTTAGACTAAATGACAATACTCTCAACTACTCCGACAGTGTAAAGAATCTAGGAATTACTATGACCAAAACTTTGGGTTGGACTGATCATACTACGTTGGTATGCAGTAGGATGTTTGCTGGCATTCACAGTCTTAAACAGTGTGCTTCCTATCTGCCATTTTATGTTAAAGTGATGCTGGTAAAAACTCTGGTTCTTCCTCACTTCAACTACTGTGACCTGGTGATCACAGAAAATCACAGACTTGAGTCTCTCCCAAAAAAAAAATAGAACATTAATGAAATCTGCAAATATTATACAGTTAGACAATATAAACTAAGGGTAACATTTGAGATTGAAATAAAAAAAATATGGACCTACTGCTAAAAAAAAGGTCAACTATTAACAATTTAAGCCCACCATGGTAAAATAATAGTAAATTTACTAACCACGTTATCCGAAACAGGCTTAATAATTATTTTACAGTTGTTAGACCCTTTGCCATATTTATGACCAGGATACAATTCCGCACAAACTGTGTATCCAAATTTGCAGTGTTTAAAACAAAAACTAAATCTTCAGTTTTTCCTAATTTTTGTATTTTTCGCAGCTTTTCCACTGATAAAGGACCATATAACCATTTCTTGCTTAGTTGTCAAAATCTACTATAACATTATTTGACAGCAAACATTATAATTAACACGTGGTATTGACCCACCCACCCACCCATACACGTACAGTGGCATTTACCTACCCGCCCACCCATACACGTACAGTGGTATTGACCCACCCGCCCACCAATACACGCAATGTGGTATTAAAGACATGACCGTTAAGCTCTCGAACAAGCTTCAAAGAGCACAGAACTACTGCATTAGATTTATATTCAATTTAAGACGGAGCGATCGTGTTACTCTATTCTTCAAACAGTTAGGTATGCTCAAACTAAAACAATTTTGAATATCACATCCTTATTCTTGTGTTTAATATTTAAAACACTAGATCTCCTGAATACTTGTCTGAGCGTCATTTCCGAAATCAGCATAGAAATGCACGTCAGAGAGCCTCCCTACTATCAGTGCCTATTCATTACACCACTCTCTATTGCAACTCTTTTTATCAGTTGGACTTGGTATAGAGCAGACGGCTGCTTACTGATAAGCTGCTCGGCTGGTTTTTGCTCGCTTCTTGAAGTGCATGTACAGTGCAAGAATATATTAGTTTAAATTGTTCCTTATTACATATACATAGAAATGTTGTTATTTGTTAATTTCACTTTAGCTAAATTATTAATTTATTCCCAATATGAAGTGTGCAAAGTGTTCGGTTTGTCTGTCTGAGAATGGTGACTTGTTAATTTCTCAATGTGTGAAACAAAGTACGATTTCAATTGTAGTGTCCGTGAAACCAAGTGGCATAATATGTCTGTGGAGGCTAAGGGTAAATGGGCATGTAGTGACTGCAGAGGATCTACTGGAGTCTCCCGTGCAGGCAGTGTAAGCTCTGTCCAGAGTGATATGGAACCTGGTGTGGAAGACGACGTGTCGGTTAAAACCCTTTTGTTTCACATAAATTCTCAACTGAACATCCTGGATGATGTCAAGGTTAGTGTCGATGCAATGTTCAACATTTCTTAATGACAGATACGATGATCTCCTGGAGGAAGAGGAGATACAAAGTAGCCAATGAAGCATTAAAGAAGGATGTAGAGAATCTGAAGTCAGAGTACCTGGAGAAAAACAGAGCGTTTAATGCTCTCGCTCGAAGAGTTAACTCTCTAGAGCAATATGGACGAGCGGTAAAGCTAGAGGTCCACGGGTTATATAGGGAGTCTCAAGATGAGAAGGCTGATGTAATTTTGCAGAAGGTGGCAGCTGCAATCCAACAACCTTTCAACTCGGAGGTGCAAGCGGCGCACCGGCTACCGACTCGAAAGAGTGACCGATCCCCGTCTTCTTTATTCAATATGTCAGCAAGGTAACGAAGTAGAGATGGTTGGCTGCCGTAAGGAGGACGAGGCTGTGTTCCAAAGACATCGTGGGAACGGGGGAAAATCGTGTTTACTTTAATGAAAAGCTTTGGCTTATCATAAAGTGAGTAATCAAATTTAAGTTCGTTTGAGGAGTATGTTTTTTATGTATATGGCTTATAGTTTTTATATCAAAGTGGTATTTTTTTTTAAATCTTAATGCCTTCTTGGTTTCTCTTGTTTCTTTTATTTTTAATAAAAAAGTATGTGTGATAAAAAATAGCTTTAAGTCATTAGTGTTTATTGTCACTATCCAATGCAATTTTATAACTATCAAAATATATAGGGTGCATTGTTCTATAAAGACGACTTATTATATCATCAGTTTAAGCCAATGATATCAATTTTAATCTACTTCAACCTAATTATGAACACTAAAATTCTGAGTCAGCTTTTTATTGTGCTAGGATGCTCAAATGCCTACAGTATGTTTATTGTAACTTATATATATGGCATTTTTTTATCTTCACTAATACATACTGTACTTCAGCATAATGTCCACTATAATTTCTCAATATCTACTTATCTTAGAAGTTAAATGTTTCATTATTTGAGTTATTTGTATAATATTATTAGCCCTTATTTCAAATTTTAAAGTATTTCAAGTATATATGTGTATATTTCCAATGTGATTTTTTTAATTTTTTTTTAATGTTAAATTGTCCATTAATTATCCTGTATATAGTTACTTTCAATTTCAACGGTAGTTATCAAGAAAACTGGAATCACGATAAACATATGCATTTAGGACATCCCTATCTATTCATGCGATTATACCATACCCATTTTAAAAATTACTATAAATAGAATTATGATTTATTCTTTTATTATTCACTATACTTCTATGTAATTACCTATTTTAATAGTGCCAGTGTTTTTGTCACAAATTCAACTTTCTAGATTGACTAGCCCAAGTTACCAGATTGGATTTATTTGTTTTTCATTTAAATATTAGGAGTATTAGGAAAAATCTAGACGTTTTAATTGTTTATTTAAGTAAAATGAAGGCTGAGGCTATGTTGAGTGCGGGCGACGACGCAAGTCATTACACTATTGATGGCTATGGTATGTTATCAGTGACTAGCGATAACAGATATGGTGGCATTGTTGTATTCTACAAAATTAAGACAACGTCCTCTGCTCAGCCGATCCATTCTTCTGTAGACGAGGATGACTCATTGTTGGTTCAGTTTGGCAATTTAAAAGAACTGATACTATATATAGCAACTTGCTTTGCTCTTTGGGGACTTCGCCCCCAAACCCCCATAAAATTCAGACCAATTTATTGAATTGAAATGTATAACATATTTTATTCAGTTTAGAGTAACATATTCCGTTTAGTATTCGTTAAGTAATCATAGAAATAGCCTGAGAAAGAAACCCCCAAACCCCTTATGCCTTTAGCATCAAAAGCTATCCAAGATGATTACGGTTGGTTGCCCAAGCGGATTGCTACCAAAACTGATTACAGTCACTACCCAAGATGATCATGGTTCCTACCCAAGCTAATGACAGTTGCTTCTCTAGTTAAATCACGGGGAGATACACAAATTGATCATTAGTACTGCCTATGTTGTTCATGGGAGCAACCTAAGTTGATCACGGGTGGATACCGAAGTTGATGACAGGGAGCTTCCTAACTTGATAACGGGGGAATTCTCAAGATGATCTGGGAGAATACCCAAGTTGATGAAGAAGAGTTGTCCAAATTGATCACAGAGTATTCCTATGTTGATGACAGGATATTACTCAAGTTGATCACGGGCTCCCCAAGTTATTTGCAGGTGCCACCCATGATGATCAGGGGTGGTACCGTACTAAAGTTGATAATGAGTGATACCAAAGTTAATAGTGGGGAGTGTAACCTAGCATATCTTGGATACTTACTTACTTACTCTTACTCCTGTGGCCACTCAAATCCAAGGTGATTTTTGGCCTCGCCAACAAGTTGCCTCCACAATCCTCTATCCTCTGCCATTTCGATGTCTCCACCAAGACTTCTCACATCCTGTTCCACTTGGTCATCCCATCTTATTCTTGGTCGTCCTAGAGGTCGCCTTCCTGCTGGTTTCCCCATCCATACCCTTCTTATCATTTTTTCTTCTTCCCTTCTCTTCACATGACCAAGCCATCTTATTCTTCTGCTTCTAACCACCGCCACAATATCAGGTCTCTTGTACAGTTCTCTAAGCTCTCTGTTCTTTTTTATTCTCCACACTCCTGATTCATAGGTAGGTCCAAATATTCTTCTTAAAATTTTGTTTTCAAATGTAATCAATCTTTTTTTGTTATACATTGTTAGGGTCCACATCTCAGATCCATACAATAAAACAGGTTGTACAATAGCTATATACATTCTTATTTTTGTGGGTCTTGACAGTAGTTTGCTTTGGAATAGTTTCAGGAGACTCCAGTAGCATCTATTTGCTGCATTAATTCTCACTTGTATTTCCTCTTCCATTTTATTTTGGCTAGTCAAAGTAACTCCTAGATACTTGAACTCTTCAGTGGCTAAAAATTTGTAATCCATTACGTCCAGTGTTGAGTTGATTGGCTCTGCCTGTCTCCCTATCTTCATATATTTAGTTTTTTCTTCATTCACTTGAAGACCTACTTTGTTGGCTTCTTTTAACAGGACACCTGCTAGCGTTTTTAGATCATTTTTATTATCAGCTACTAATGCCACATCATCAGCAAATGCTAAAATATTGATTATACCTTCAATGTTTGCACCTATTTGTTCCGATTTTGTCACTTTCAGTGTTTCTTCAAGAGCGAGGTTGAACAACAGTGGTGACAACGCATCTCCTTGTCTTACCCCTGTTTTAACGTCAAAAGTGTCTGTAAATTCTCTTTCTATTCTTACTTTCCCTCTTGAGCCTTCAACACACATTTTTGTTAGTCTAATTATCTTTTCTGGGATGTTTTTTGTCTAAGATATGTCCACAATTTTGATCTCACAATGCTATCATAAGCCTTTCTAAAGTCAATGAATAATATATATAGATTTTTGTTATATTCCCAGTATTTTGAGGCCAGCTCTTTTATAATAAATATTTGGTCAGTAGTTGATCTGTCTTTCATAAAGCCTGCTTGTTGTTCTCCTATTATTTCTTCTCCATATCTTTTCAGTCTGTTTAATATTAGTTTTGACAGTATTTTATATGTACAATTAAGTAGTGATATTCCTCTATAGTTTGTACATTCCTGCTTATCTCCTTTTTTGTATAGTGGTATTATCACACTCTCTTGCCACTCCACTGGCATAACTTCCATTCTCCAAATTTTCAATATCATTGTATGTAGGAATTTCATTATTTTTGTACCACCACTTTTGATTATTTCAATAGGTATTCCATCTTCTCCTGGTGCCTTCCCATTTTTTAATGTTTTCATCACTTTCTCAATTTCCTCTATAGTTGGTTCTAAAACATCTTCCTGATTTACATCCTTTATGTTCACCTCTTGTTCATCTTCTATGTTATTATCAGCATTTAATAAGTCTTCAAAGTAGTTCTTCCATCTTTGAAGTATTTTAGATGTTTCCACTATTGTATTTCCATCTTTGTTTTTTACTCCCATTACTTTAGGACTGTAACCTTTCTGAAAAAATCTCACAGTTCTGTGAAATTCTTTAGTGTTATTCACTGTTAAATCTTGTTCCGCCTTTGTTAGTTTATTATTTATAAAATTTCTTTTTTCTCGTCTTAATGTTTTATTTACTTCCAAGTTTATTTCTCTGTATGTTTCCTTAGTTTCAGCATTTCTGCATTTTAGATATTTATTTTTTGCTTCCTTTCTTTTAATTACTAATTCTCTGCACTTCTCATTGAACCTCTTGGATACTAACCAAATTAATCACGTGAGGCTACCCAAGTAGATTAAGGGAGCTAACCATGTTAATTATAAGGGGCTACCCAAGGTATTTCTAGTAACTGTGAGTGATTAATCAGCCTTTAGCTGTTACATGTATACCTGTCATTCATAGCTAATAAGTCCCCTAATATGGGGTGGAAGTCCAGCTGAATGAAGTGGCAACACAGCGTTCGGTGACTTGGCCGGTCATGCAAGTTGCGGCACATTAATGTCTGTTGAACTATCATGTGATATAAAATCGCAAGTTTTTTTATCCAACTTACCGTTTTATAATCTTACTTTATTTTTTAATCCAGTATTTTTTAACCATTTTGGAAGTTTCTATGATCAGCCATTTTTAAGTTTGCAAGGGTTTACAAAAATTACAACAGAAAATTTCGTAATAAAGTAAAAATTCTAGAATTTGGATAGATTACAAAAAACAACTTTATTCACACGTGGTTAAAGTTTTATTGACTTATGTTCAGTACTTTTTGTTTTAGACATTTTTGAAATTGAGCTTTACTCCAAAAATGCTAAAATTTCGTGTTTTTTTTTTTTTTTTGTATTCTACCTGCTATAAAAAATTCTTAAAGTCTTAAAAAAATGTTAGTTATATGAAATTACATAGAATTAAATAAGCTAAATTTTGGTGTACAACACATTGGAATCGGATGGGTATTTATTTTGTAACAGTGGTTCAAACTCGAGTACATTGCTTTTTGACTTCTACAGTAGAGCAAATTCTATGTTTTTTTTCAGAAGTCATTCTTATTCCTGGTACCCAAGTTTTATAATAAAATAATTAGAAATAACCCACAAAATAAACATGTTTCTCTGTCCCTATTCAAAAAATCATTGAAAAAGTGTGTTATCTCAACTCCTTATCACTCAATAGAAGCTTACTACAAAATTATTCATTGATTATTCCCTGTGTTTAGCCAGCTGAACTCTTGCACTTTTACATTATTTTAACTTTTAAGTTTTTATGATGTAGACTTTTTATGTAATAAATTTAATTTTGATGTTCGTATTATACTGCAGTGTAATCAAACAATGCATTTTGCATTTGTAATTTCCATTGGTGTTCCTACACGTTAACAGGAAGCTTGTCCTCCTTTCTTGTAGTATTTTGTTTATCACTGAGTATTTTATTTACTACCATTTCTCTTTAAAAGTGGTTGGTAAAAGTGAGTCGTACATCCACCAAAACATTTAGCAACTAGAATGACATAAAGAATCTTCGAACTAGACTACTGCATGTCTGTAAGTTTGTGCACTATTACGTTTGTTGCAATAAACATCTTAGGGCTATGACATAAACAAAATCGTAGTGAAAACATACTGTTTAGATTTGAATATCAACATGTCCAACTTCTATCTTTGTCTTGAAATCCGATCAGTGGACTATAACATCGAAAATCGTAATTGTTAGGTGAAAATATCAGCACTCAAAGGGTTAATTAGCAAATTAAATGTTGGTAGAGATGTAACAGGAATGAACATCACACATCAAAAACTTATTTCAATATTAATACAAAACCTACAGATAATATGATGAACGACTTCAGTAAACCACCCTTATCATCCTCAGACCAGACACATCAGTCCAACACTGATTATAGCCATTTTAGCGCTTGATGTTGTATATTATTGACACCTCTTCTTACTCTACTCATATATATTACATAAGTCATATTTCAATCGCTTTAAAAATTATTTGAAAATAAGTAAATGATATTAAGCACTTTATTTTTAAACATTACAGTGCTTTTGTTGTGTTATTATTTAAATCAAAGTTGCTGATAAAAGCAAGGAATGACAATTTATAAAACTATAACAAAACAAATAAATATAATATGTTTTTTTTACATTTTGCATAAAGGAGGTTCTGCATGAAGAGTTTGGTTGGATCTTGAATGCTCAGTGAATCTGCATTAAACTAAATTTTCCATGCCAGGGAGGCCAACTGAAATCTCGAAAACCTTCCCCATTTACTGTGTCTCATTTAATTTAAAAGCATTGTTATTTACCATTTCATAATTAATTGTATTGCTAGATATAGTGGCTGACATATTCACCAGACAATATTTGTATATTGGATTAAGTTTAAAGAGTTAAGATGATTTTAATTTCTAATGTTATCAGGTGCTCAAAATATATTGTGCATATTTATTTGGAGTATAAAAATTGAGTTAAAACAAACATACTGTTCAGGGTGTCAGGGTGTCAAATAGTCCTTCAATACTCCAAGGCCACTCACTGTACTGCTTTAACTGGTTCAAATGCTGCAAATTGCATAATAATATAGTTATCTTTTACAGGTACAAACTGTATTTCTGCCAGGGTGGAGGAAGACTTTGGTGCACTGAGTGTACAACAGCGCCCTATGGCTCATTGTCTACTATCCACTGTAGCTGCAGTGTTGGGGAGCTCAGCCCGAGGTGTAATCTCACTTGATGCTAACTTTTATCATCTAGGTGGCAACTCACTCAACTCTGTGTTTACTGTGACCAAACTACGTGACCAGGGATACCTCATTGGTTAGTTTTCTTATGTATTAAGTAAACAAACTCGCTTTGGTTACACTTCCAATCTAACCCTAAAATCTGATAAATTCTCCTAATCTTTCTAGAAAAACATATGTTCGGTATAAACAGCTATTTGTTAGTTTCAGAACATCTCAGCATTATAAATTAAACAGTGTAAATATCATAAAATTAGAATGTCAGGTGCAGATAGAAAGAAACCTGTTCCAATCTCTACAATCATTGGGAGATCGGTTTATAAAATTGATAAAATTGGTATAGTCTGCAAATATTATAAAGTCCCATTATAAACTGCTTAATATAAATCAATCTTAGTCTGAAAAGTGCAGAGATTTTTTTTCAAGTTAATAGCCATCAAATTTATTTTATATTTTTGGAAAAATAACATGTATCTTTCATGTGACATTTGAATATTAATAATGTTGTATTTAAATTCACCAAAAAACATCTTGGGTTGGGAATTAAATTTTCTACAACTCCTATAGGTACAGTTATTTAATTCTGTTTTTACAGTTATTTTACAGTTTTCTCAAATAATATTAAACGTAAAATTGAACAAAAACATTTGGTATGATTATTTTTTTTTATTTATTTATTTATTTGGGAATCTGCAAGCCCAATGCTTCAAATTTCAGATTTTTTTAATAATAAGGGGGTTTCTGCTTTTTACCAAACGATTGGGTGTAGTTTAGTTACACTATTTAATTTAATTTAACCCTTCCCGGGCTGAACTCAGTTTACAGTCTGGGCGGAATTAAATAAAGATTGGGGTAACAAACTTTTTTTATTCTAATTTGTTAGACACCCATCCAATAGCCTTAAAGCGGTATATTTTATATTCTAATAATTTTTTGTATTATATTTTATAAAATATTGTTGGTGGATAATTACGTCAAACGCCCTGACGTGTCATGAAAGTGAACATCTTAAATACATAATTTTGCTAACTAAAGGTGTTATTGGTAGATTATTGGTTTCTTGCTCTGAAAAAGACATATTTAGCCATTCAATTATATTGTCTGAAAAGTCAGGATTATCACATGAAGCCATCTTTCATTATTCATTTCATTTTCATTTATTCATAAGACGCCGATCGTCAAGATATGGGCGAATATGGATTTCGAATGAGTGTGATGAGTGTAGATGAGCGAGTGTAGTCATTGTTACGAAATAAGGCAGACTATTTCTTAGAAAGTGTCATTAATTATTAGCCCAATGACAAATGAACAGCCGGTGATATCAGCTGATTCTTCTCAAAATGTATTATGACTCTGATTATGATCGAACTGAGAACCTTTAGCACATGAAGCTGGGTTTCGTCATGTGTAATGGATGCACTATTCCATTTTTTTCTTCATTCCATTAGTAGATGCACCAGACACAATGGAAAACCGCTGGAATGATGACAAAGGTGGGAAGCGTGGCAGCGAGCAGGCATGAGAGTGGGGGATGGATTCAAAGCATGGAGAATGTTACAGTGAGGGGAATAAAGGGAAGAGATAAGCCAAACAAGAAAAAACTTCGTTCGTGTCAGCCAGCACCAGGCGATGGCGCGAGAGGTATTGGCGGAAAGGTCCTTCATTCGCCCGGACCGCTAAAAACTGTATGCGAATAATCTAGTCATTCCGCCCGCAGAGCATAATAATCTTGGCGGATTATTTCATCAAAAGCCCGGGAAGGGTTAACAGTTTAGGGTCATTAATTAATTACTAAGTCAATTAACATATCATTAATAAATTAGCTGTGTCTGAAATTCAATACTCAGAGAACCTCATGTTTTTACAGGAATAACCGACTTTATATCTGCTTTAAATTTAAGAGAAGTTATGGAAAGAATGACTCCTGAAGATGTTTTGGAGGAAAATGGTGAAGTTATATCTAATAAAAAACAGAAGAAATACACAAGTGAAATAATCAACAACACTCACAGAAAAGATGTTTATAGGTAATTAAATGTATTGTTCAATAATAATTTGCAGTTTATAAGATGAAATAATAAATAATAAAGTAATTCATTGTCAGTGCTGAATATTACAATTACTTTACATTAACATTTTATCAATCTGTTTTACATAATTAATGGTTTATATTAATATAATTTTAAATGTAGAAAATAATTTCAAACGTTGTTGTGATGGTTAAAGTTGTGTCTTTCGTCAATAGTAAAATTCTTATTTAAACTTTATCAAACATTAAAGGATTTTTCAAATAGAAGAACAAATTTGTCTAATTACTTCAGTTTACCTCAGATCTATATTGTTTATAGGTGTCTAATTACCTCAGATCTATATTGTCTATAGGTGTCTACTGTCAGACTCAAAAAGTAATGTACTCGAATTTGAACCTCTATTACAAAATAAATACTGATCCGATTTCATTGTGTCATACACCAAAATTTAGCTTATTTAATCTTACATAATATAATATAACACATTTTTTTTTAGAATTTTAAGAATTTTTTTAGCGGGTAGAATTTTAGCAAAAAACATGAAATTTTAGAAATTTTGGAGTAAAGCTCAACTTCAAACATTTTAAAACAAAAACTACTAAAGATAAGTTAGTGAAACTTTAACCACATATGAAGAAGGTTGTTTTTTGTAGTCTGTCTAAATTCTAGAATTTTTATTCTTATTAAAAATGTTTTGTTGTAATTTTTGTAAACAGTTGCAATCTTAAAAATTGCTGATCATACAAACTTCCAAAACAGTTAAAAAATACCGGATTGAAAAATAAATTAAGATTATAAAACGGTAAGTGTAAAAAAAATCTTAAATTATATCACATGATAATTCAACAGACATCAAAGTTCAATCATGTAAAGACAAAATTAAAAATGAAAATCTATCTGGAATTTATGAAATTAATTGTGACAATTGTGAAGAAAAATACATAGGACAAACTAAGGGAAATTTAAAAATAATATTTAAAGAACATTATTCACATATTACATTTAATAGAGAAGAAAAATCAGCACTTGCTAAACATTGCTTAACAACAAACCATAGCATCACAAAAGAAAATTCAAAAATAATAAAATCCGTTTCATCTTCAAAACATTTAATACCTGGGAAACCAATTTTATTAATAGTGACTCATCTTTAATGAATAATGAAAGTGGGCCTATTCAAAATTCTCATTTATTATCATCACATTTTATACAAAATTATACACTCTAATATATATATATATATATATATATATATATATATATATATATATATATATATATATATAAATAGTAATTTACCATATATTTACAATTATGTAATTCTTTTAATTATTTACATATGTTTTTTAAATTAATTATTGTATTGTTTTGTCTATAACCAAATATAAATTTGTGTTGCCTGATGATGCCAGCTTTGCTGGCGAAAGGCCTTGTAAAAAGTATTTTTTATTGGTGATTTTGTAAAAATGTATTAACAATGTGTAAGTAATTTGCCCGGCCAAGCACTTCAAAACCATTTTGTCCTGAGCATTACGGCATTGCTGAATCGTGCGCCTGGAAGTATTTAAACAGTGCACGAAAGGTTTATTACTGTGGAACTATTGAACAGTTAATCAATCATGTTTTCTATATAAATTTAAACCATTTTCCATCACCTTTTCTCATGAGGGCTTCGGACCTCTAATGGCAGGTTTAAAAATGTTATAGCTATAAAAAGATTGTCAAATTAAAAAAATAACTTATTACAATTATGTAAATTTCACATGTATCAAGCTTAATGTAATGTGAAAATTAGGGCCACCACATTGTGAAAATCAGAAAATGAATCACATTTCTGGTAACTGTGAATGATTCATCAGCCTTAAGCTGTAACATGTCTACCTGCCATTCATAGCTAATAAGGCCTCTAATACGGAGTGGAAGTCCAGCTACATGAAATGGCAACACCGCGCCTGGTGGTTCAGCCAGTCACGCAATTTACGGCACATTAATGTCTGTTGAATTATCATGTAATATAAAATTACAAGATTTTTTTTATTGCACTTACAGTTTTATAATCTTACTTTATTTTTCAATCCGGTATTTTTTAACTGTTTTGGAAGTTTTTATGATCAGCCATTTTTAAGATTGCAAGGGTTTACAAATATTACAACAAAATATTTGGTAAAAAACCAAGAATTCTATAATTTTGACAGACTACAAACAACCTTCTTCGTATGTGGTTAAATTTTCATTTACTTATCTTTAGTAGTTTTTGTTCTAGAAATTTTTGAAATTGAGCTTTACTCCAAAAGTGCTAACATTTTGTGTTTTTTGGCGTTCTACCCGATTTAAAAATTTCTTAAAGTCCTCAAAAAAATATGTAAGAATTGTATTATGTAGAATTAAAAAGCTCAATTTTGGTGTACAACACAAAGAAATCGGATGAGTATTTATTTTGTAGGATAGGTTCAAATTTGAGTGCATTGCTTTTTGAATCTGATAGTAATTACCTCAGTTTACCTCAGATCTATAGGTGTCTAATTACCTCAGTTTAAATTAATCTATATTGTTTTAGGCGTCTAATTATTTTAATAATATATTTTAAGCAAATACAAAGATGATCGGTATTATTAATATTTATTTTAGAAAAGTTTTATTTTTATATTATTCAATTGTATTAGCTCTGAAAAAAT
This sequence comes from Stictocephala bisonia, assembly GCA_035578905.1. NCBI lineage: Eukaryota > Metazoa > Arthropoda > Insecta > Hemiptera > Membracidae > Stictocephala > Stictocephala bisonia. The sequence continues at coordinate 498,587 of JAQJVL010000050.1, forward strand.
AAGTTTGTTTGTACCATTGAATTAAATCTGTTATCATACTTTCAAAAAAAGAAAAATAGCCAATTAAAATAGTGAATGCATGATAAGAGCTCACTCACTTCCTGATTTTTCAATTGACAATTTGTCGCTTGTTTTGTTTGGATAATTCAGGTTATTACAATTTAATAACTCTATGGTTTACAATTTATTTTTCTCTTCCACCTTGAGGATGTGCAATGAATTCTATAACAGTGAGTAATAAAGTATTTTACTCTTTTAAAACCAATTTTAGTTAGAAATAATAAATGTTAGTGAATATTATTTCTTTAAACTTAATTGAATATAAAAATTTAACCTATTGACATTGTCTACAGGATCATAACTGAGAGTTTTTACGCAAAAGGAGACTTGGAGCAATGTCTACAATCACAAATTTCAAAGTCCTCTTATACAGAACTTCTAGATAAAATCTGGGAACCTCTTGTGAAAACAGGTTTAAGGTACTACAGTTTTTTAGGGTAGTCACCTCCCAATAACACATCTATCATCTGAATAGTAAATTGTATAAAGTTACGTTACTCCAGATTTTCTAAAAACTGGAAGCCTCAAGATAAAATTTGTTCTAAAAAATTTATCATTTTTTAACAATTGCTCAAAATATTCAATTCTAGGAGTTATATTTATTTTACAGTTAATGCATTTTTCAGGCAATTAGCACCTACTTGTTGCCTCAGGGATACACCATAAGGAGGATTTATTGTAAACTATCCAAGATTAACCCTAAGTTTGCAGGAATTTAACGCTCCAGTAACTATTAATTTTGTATTTAATTTAATGAAAATTAAAAATAATTAACACTGGCGTGTTTGATCCCTGTCATACTATCTAATTATGTTTTAAGTGCTTTTTTTGTTAGGAATTTTCTCTAAATAAATGGTTTCCCTATGTGTATTTATTTTACTCTAGTTAATGCATATCTACCTATTTCATTGTATTTAAAAATAAAAGTTAAAGACCTTTAAAATTTGAAGGTCTGGAAAAAAGCTTTTATGAGATGTTTTATATTTTGGTTTCATCATGAGTCAGGTGGCCACTTTAATGTGTTTTTTTTTCATTTTGTTTTCATGTTGTATTGTCTGTTTTCTTTATCTGTAGTAGAGATGTAAATTTAATCAATAAGAAATACAATTCATTTCATATTGAATCACTAGATAGCAAGAGAGGATTTAGATAAATCTACTCCTCATCACTTTATAACTTTTTTTACAGTTTATAATCACTACTTACAAAATAACTCAACCTCTTAAATAGAAGTAGAAATTTAATGTTATAAGATGTAACAAACACTCCAGTAAATAATTTGGTTGTCTGAAGATGGTAACTTTGTTACCGAAAGGCCTAACGAAATTAAAAAATGATTTACTGGAGTGTTTGTTACATCTTATAACATTAAATTATATATCCAGTAAGAAACGAGCTTGAAGAATAATAAAGATAGAAAGATTACCACCAACTATTATAAAATAATTTCCTGTGATCAAAGAATCTATCAAGTTTGTCAAAAATAAGAAAAATACCAAACAGCCACAACTGAGTATTAGACAGAGTATACCTCACGTTGTAAATGAAGGAAATGGATACATTATTGCATTTACAATTAATTACATCAACAGAGTTGCCAGTTAACTGTCAGACTCCACATGCTTACAGTCTATGACTGTTCCACAGTTTACTGACTAAAATGATGAGTCCAAATCAGGGACAAGTGACACGTAATGTCATAAAATGTTAACTGGAAAAGAGAAAATAATGAAAAAAATGGGTAATCGAGGACATTTAAGTTCATGTAACATTAAAAAGAGGAAGCAAAGCAGTTAGCATCTAAGAAAATTACACAAGGATACTCAAACAGTGGAAAACAAGGGGTTTCAGAAAAGCAGCACACATTACATTTCTGAAGTAACACTTAAAGCCCTAAACAAAACCAGTCAAAACAAAGAGGGAGAAGCACTGAGTGAGGTTTCAGCAAACGTTCGGAAGGAACAATGTTTAGATTACTATGAATTTGCTTGTCTAATGTTTTTAATTGGCAACATTGAATGAAATTAAACCCTTTGAGCCTACATTAATTAAAATTAAAAAAAAAATAATAAAATAAATAACGTCTTTATTTTGCAAGCGTTCTTCAAAGATATAATACTCTGATTTACAAGGCAACTCTTGTCATAGCATACAGGTAAACATTATTCTAAATTAAAAATAAATAATATATGTGACAATCTCTATGATATGACTTTTAAATAAGTGGTAACTAAGACTTATCAAAGCAGGGGGCAAAGCATTATATTTTCAGGTCCAAAGTACCTAAAAGCTTTTTTGCCAATTTCTAGACGGACCTTTGGCAAATGAAATAGGCTGTCCTGTCGAGTATTTTGGGTGTTTATTTCATGCATGAAAATAAGCTTTTGCCAGAGATATTTAGGCTTGCCAGTCTGAAGGACTTTGTAGATAAGTTGAACAGTCTGCAAGTCACAGCAACCTTTAATTGATAGGACCTTAGAGCCTAACCTAAATTCACTAATGTGATCAAATTTTTTAGATTGTAAACAAATCTCAGAGCTCTATTCTTCAATCTATTGAGAACCATTAAATTTTCCTGGTACAGACAACGAGTAAAAGATGGAAGAGCATAATATATAGTAGGAAAAATTTTTGAGCGGACAATTACTAACTTAGCAGACACTGGCAATATTTTTACACATCTATATAGAGTTTTCAGCTTGACCACGACACTTTTACATATAGACTTTACATGGTTTGTAAAATCAAGATTGGAGTCCAAAGTGACTCCAAGGACTCTTAGAGTACTGCCTATAACTAAAGGTTTGCCATCCAGAGTGACGAACTGATTAAAGCAACTACGTGGTTGACAGTTTAGAGATGACCTGTTCATCTGCAAAACAGAACATTTGTCTGAGTTTAGCAGAAGCCCATGATCGTCCGACCATGACTTCACCCTCTCCAGATCCAAATTTATGCTTCGCACAGCCTCTGCTCTCTCTCCAATGGACTGTAAGACAACAACAGATGTGAATCATCTGCATAATAGTTAAGAGAACAGAACTCCAGTTGATCTTTCAAATCTGCAGTGTATACAAGAAAGAGTACTGGCCCCAGGGCTACCAACGGATCTGGGTAGTACAGGAGACAGCCGACTATCAAGCTTTGTTTGCTGAGTTCTCCCTAATAAATACGATGAGAACCACTTAACTGCAGTGTCATCAAATTGATTTTGCAACTAATTTTAACTTGCAATTAATTGAAAACCAGAACGTTTAGGTTAATAAGACGTGTAGTCAGCCCGCCACGTCTACTTTCCTCTCCTTTGCTGATCTTTATCAATCAGATGTTCTACTTGGAATGTTGGGGCGGAGGAGGGGCGAGTCAGGTGATCAGCTGTTTGCACAGACAAATTGGTAAATTGGTCGAATATATGTTTCTGAGTTCTTAGCGTTTTGCATCTATTGTTTTATTTTTTATGTACTATATGAAATTAATCTTGCGTTAGATTGACACAATAATATTGAACTTATTAATTAGTGTTATTTTATATTTACGTGTTTATTATTTAACATGTTATTTTATTCTGCCAGCCTTTGTTTTATGTAATAATTTTGTTCTCCAATCAGGCTAGGTCTGGGAGATTCCTTCTTTTTGCATTTTAGAATATGTCTGAAATCCATTCAGTTCTTTTGTTTATGTTTGTTTGTTTATATTTGTCGTTGAAATAAGCATATTGAATGTACAGGTCAGATAGGCATATATTGAGTGTGATTTCATGTTCACATGTACAAAAAGAAAAAGAATAAAGATTATTATTATTATTATTGATCAAACCTAAGCTTTGCTAACAAAAAATCTAAGTTAACTGAGTCAAAAGCTTGTGAAAATTCTACAGCCATACTCTGAAAACCCCTATCCCTTGCAGAAAGCAGGTCATCAGTGACATTCAGAAGCGCGGAGCAGGTATTAAATCCCCGTATAAAACCTGATTGCGATTCAGGCAGTAAATCCTCAGATTCCAAGTAGTTGACCGTTTGCTCTGACACTACCTTCTCCAGTATTTTAGAGACGACCGGGAGGATGGATATTGGACGAAACTGAGAAATCGTAGTTGGATTGTTAGTCTTTGGAAGAGGAATCACTACGCTTTGCTTCCAACAGGAAGGCAACTTTCCAGTAGTGAGAGACACATTGACCAGATGGATGATGGCTCCAATACAATAAGGGGTCAAGCCTCTGACCATAGCAACGGATATTCCATCTATACCAAAAGCAGAACTTGTAAGGCTGTTCATAAGTTCTTTTACCTTTTGCTCGGACACACACAGACAAACGGGAAAGGAGAACTGATACCTGCATACCTATTTTGGTTGAAGAAACTTAGTTTATCTATGCTTATGTTCCCTCCACAACCCATGGTGGAAAAATAGTCATTCAGCTATTTTGATGAAAATTGATGAGTTTTTCTTCATTTGCACTTAGAATACCACCAGCGCGCAATGTAGCCCAAAACTTCTTTGTGCTTTTTATGTTTAGGTTTTCAGTGAAGTACTTCTTTTTTGCCAATCGTACTGTCACATTGAGGGCATTATGAACCTTACAGTATTCGAGTCTCGATTCTTGTGTTTTTAAGGAAAGATTAACCTTTTTAAACTTATTCTTCTTCCGTGTGAGATCAATCACACTGATCTCTCCAAGGAGTTTTTCTTCTGGTTATTCTCTTTCTCACCATAGGGGCACACGCGTCAAAGACTTGGATAATATTGGAGGTTAATTTATTGTTGATGTCATCTATGTCTTTCAGAGTTGTTATATCTTCCCAACATAAACTGGCGGCTATCTCAGTAAACTTCTCACAATCAGAATCTTTAAAGTTGCGATATGAGATGAACTTAGCCTTAGATTTTGGTTTATTGCATAGCACATTACAGTATATCAGCTTGTGATTGGTGATACGTTTACCATTGTGGTCAAAAATATTGGAAGTATCAACTAATCCCACATCTGATTCTTATCCACAATTATGACGTCAATAAGAGTAAATGTATTCTCAGTGATGCCAGTGGGTTCCCTTATAATTTGAACAAGACCCAAAGATAGCATAATTTTCTCCAGATACTTAACATCTGCTCTTGTTTGGTCCAGGAAATTCACGTTCAGGTCGCCCAATAGAATCACTGAATCCACCACAGGTGACATGTATCAAAGAACCTATGCAATAATATGGTACATCTGGTGGTCTATATGCAATACAGACACATAGTTTCTGACCTTTCAGACAAACAAAGCCACATATATATTCAATATGAATATCTACGTTGAGAAGTCGAACGAGAGTAAACTTAAGATCGCACCTCACATACAGAGCCACACCACCTCCACTACATCCCAGCTGAGGTGGCCTATCGCAACAATGAAGTTTGTAGCCCGGCACATCGAATACATAAGAGGGAACATCCAAAGAGCCACGATTCAGTGACTCCCAACAAGTCAAATAGAAAATAATATTTTCTATATCATAATAATAAAATAAGTCAAATATCATCAATTACTGAACACAACTCCGTAAAACCTGTGCCTAGCAATCTAAAATTCACATGCGCTACTCTACAACAAGTGGCGGTCCTTCCACCTCAATTCCTGACTGGGTGATACTCACCGGGGGACAAACCTCGTCAGCAACATGACAAGACTCCTGCGGGCTGGGACAGATGACCTTAGGAGTAGTCTCACCAGGACACCGAAAACGACAGGCCTCATGGACTATTTTCAATGACTGGAAAATCAAATTCCCCAAACGATTATTTCTGTTTCGATTGAGGTGTCTCCCGTCATGGGAAAGATGATAGTTTCGGATCACATCGCTGTTGTCAAGAAACTCAACATTGAAGTTATTACATGAGCATCAACTGTTCATTTAAATAGAAAAGGGCTTCCTTACTGATATCCCTTCTTGTAAGAATACTATTTTAAATCACAGCAGCATCAGGAAAAGTTCATTTGGCAGTACTCAACAGGTCCGCCATACAGTGGAGCACAGCTCTCTTGCCATAGCCACCATTGTAGCCAGGGCCACCGTCATAATCTTGAACAAGGTTATTGGTGCCAATCAAAATGTATACAATATCAGGTTGCTGATCTTATCTCTGATGTGAGATATTCTAGCCCCTGGATTTATATCCATGATAGCTCCACTTTCCCTACATTTTTCCCTGGAAAAACGTAAAAGAGAATCACCGATCAACAAAACATTAGATATTGGCATTTCCAGCGATTTTAAATTTGATTCCCTTCGAGACTTAGTACTGACTTTGTCGCTAGAAACCTTTTCTCTTACATAAGGAAGACAAACATGTTTGCTAACTTTAAATGACTTCCGGTACCATTTACCTGATGCATTACAAATTGTTGTGTCATTTACATCATTATCCTCCTCAGCAAGAGACTCAAAACGATTTATACATTTCACAGCGGTGCCACCTGTCAGAGAATTACAAGCATGTGGTCTAGAAATCAGCAGTTTATTAACGAAGTAATCAAGATCTTGTGTGTAAGTTCTTGAAGTCAGTTACCTTTTAATTGTTTAGCACAGAAACAACATGCCCAGTTCAGATTTGGGCATACTGAAATCTTCCTTTCACTGGTAAAGCATGGGTAATATACTCCTAGTCAAATACAATAAAGTCCCATCTGTAAAAGTAACAAATAGTATAGCTCTCAGGTGATTTTTATCTGCAGTATTACTAATACACAAATGTTGATGTGATTTTTAATTTGTTAACGATTTCCAATGTTTTGAGTAGTTTAAACAATTTTCAACAGGTTTAAAACTCCTAAAATTATTAAAATTTAAATATTAACCTAAACTAAAGAAGTACTTTCTGAGTTCACAAGTGCTGAAGTGAGTAATATGCCGAGTTTATCGTGTTTGTTTTTTAGACGCTCGAAGCTTTGGAAATCTTCAACAAATTAATAATAATTAACAATCCAATATGTTCAGGAGGAGGATAAAGTTTCTTGGATTTTAAAATATAAATCAAAATTGTAAATTTTCTTATGATATCTCTCTAAATGATAAGTTTAAAGAGTTAATGATATTTCTGTTCTTTATAATTTTTATTCACTCGCCAGTTAAATTGCCTGTGCGCAAACTTCGTTCAATGAGTGAAGTACCAAATGTAAGCTCAGTTGGAAGTTCAAAACAGACATCACTCTGCTGCTCAAAGCATTAGCCAATAAACTACCAAGCCGGATAACGGGAGGTTCTAATAACTGTAAGATAGCAACGCTGAAGCGAAGGAGATCTACGAGAGGAACATATTTCCTTTATTGGTGAGAAAAGTATTTGTTGAGGTCATAGACTAAAAAAATTGAAAGCATATTGTGTTCAAAATTAAAAATCAATTAATTTAGTTAGACATTAGATTCCACTTTTTCCTGGCTAGTTTGCTATCAATGTATTAAAAAAATATATTATCATTTTAAAATTATTTTAATTTAATTTTGAGTTTTATTCTAGTTTTGATTTTGATTTATTTTTAGTTTTATTCTACGGTCTCAGTCTTCAAGGAAGGTGATCAGTGTTGCTCTCAGCTTTGACCTCCATGATGAACCTCAGATCCAACTTGATGGAGCATTGAATGTTATCTTTGAGTTCCTAGAATTCATTGAGAGTCCGGTCAGGTAAAATACATTGTACTTTATAACAAATAATTAGAGAAATATTAATACAAATGATTTTTTAAACCATCATATTTTATAATTATAATAAAATAAAGATATGTTGAGTTTCAAAAAGTGTGTGCAAGAATCTACTTTTTAAAGCAATAAACATTATTTTATACTAATTTAGTTTTCAATTGAATATCTCATGAAAACTTGACATTAATTTTATATTCACTTGGGTTCATAACTCATCTAAATGATTTTGATAGTCCGTAAAAACCTGACAAAATAAATGGAATTAATTACACTTATCAATTTGTTATATAAATGTATAAAAATGAATATGAATGTATAAATGTATCAATATGTATAAAATTCATATTCAAAGGTGGAACTGAGGTGTTTGCACTGAACTTGTAAATCTAGGGTTACTGACATTACCCGGATATCTAGCATCAGTTGCTGTTCAAGGCAAGTGTTTCATTTTCAAATCTGAGCATGAATCTAATTAATTTAAAATTAGGTTGAATTCGCTGAAACCTGCATATCAACCACATGGCTTGAACGATAATGTAAATTTGTATAAATAGACATGCCTACTTAAAATGTGCTTTTATAAGGCAATCCAAAGTCCATGTCCAATTTTGCAAACTTTTGGTTGATGGACATTTTTGTATAGAATTTATATCTCTGAATTCATTTAACTTCCAAAGTTGGTCTTGTAGGCAAATTAAAGATACATTTCCAGTGTCATCTAAAAATGTTTTAGTAACTGCTACTGTATCATCATTATTGTGTTACCTACAGTGATGTAGTATTACTGTAGTATCACAGTACTAGATACTACTTGTCCAATAGTAATTAGATAAGAGAATTAGTTATTTACTTTCAGCAGTATTAAGGGAACTAAAACTTCTCCTTTTAGGTTAGGTTAAAGGGCACTAGGCCAGGAATTAGTATATTAGAGAGATAGGACATCAGCAAACTTACCTTAAAAGACAAATTCACTAACATCAGAGTAGTAGTCACAAACACAAAGTAGACATATCTCACAAATTTTCAACACCACAGGCATTTTCTTCAGGTGAGTAGAGGGAGAGAAAGAGAGACACTCAGAAGAGACAGAAAGAGAGAAAGAGTGTCTCTCTTTCTCTCCCTCTACTCTACAGTAGAGAAAGAGAGACACTCAGAAGAGAAGAGACAGAAAGAGAGAAAGAGTGTCTCTCTTTCTCTCCCTCTACTCACCTGAAGAAAATGCCTGTGGTGTTGAAAATTTGTGAGATATGTCTACTTTGTGTTTGTGACTACTACTCTGATGTTAGTGAATTTGTCTTTTAAGGTAAGTTTGCTGATGTCCTATCTCTCTAATATACAAAAACTTCTCCTTTTAGTACTTCATAATAGGTTTTTATATTAAAAATGTGTTGGTAATTTTCATCCATTTTTCTAATATTTCAGGAATATAATTAGCTTACTATATGCTTGAAGAAACACAAAATAATTGAATGCCACACATTACAAATCTATTACAATAGAAATACAGGGTGGTTGGCTCTCTATATGAAAGTTTTTAAGGGGTTATAATACGAGTATTATACAGTACAAGTGAACATCACACAACACAAATATATTACAATAGGAGGACAAAATTTATAAGGACAAAATGCACAAATATATTCCAATACAAGAACAAAATGCCCAAATATTATGGTGATCGATTTCATTGAACCACGCTCACCTTCCTCAGATCAGAGGGATTCACAAAAGAATCATTCTTACGTAAATGATTTCTTCAATTTTCATGATGTTAAATAAACCCCATGCCTATGACCATGGGACCTAACTGCACAGCTGGTCATGTTTCACTGACGAGACTACACAACTCGACGGGGATATCCCACTAATCTCTATTTGCCCACTTGTGAGAGTTGTACAATTTTGAAATTTAGCTACCAAATGAATTTGACAATGTGGATTCCCGGAAAACTCAACCATTTCCACACTTTAATAATGTAGGGGTGATTTTGGGGAATTGACTACTATAAAATTCACGACAGTTGAGCTTAGCAATTAATTTTACGTTTCACAAATGGCATATACAGAAATATAAAAAGATTGTAATCGTACCTAAATGAAACTTGCGATCATGAATTCACACTATTATTTAGAAAAAAAGTTCTTTAAATTCATAAAAGAGTCATGACTTCAGATTTTTTAAACATATCTTTTTTATTTACAAAGTTTTACCAGCATAAAAGTGTTTTGTAACAATTAATGTTGTTGTTTACAAATAATTTTTAGTTCTACAATTAACTAGATGTCTGTGTCTACTTTGTAGAGCAAATCAGTTACCACAGGGTAAAGGCAGAGTCATGTACTCCTTCATGATGGGCACAGAGCAGTCACTGTCTGCAGCCGACAACGTTGAGGCTATTCAGGCTATGGAAGAGGAAACACTTGAGATTGCTCGCAGGAGAGGATTCCTGGGTATTTTTACAACAAACACTAGTCCTCTCACAAAGGTAAACAATATATGTGTATCTTGATAACATTTTAACCTAATAATAAATGTGTTCTGATATACAGAAATGCCATGTATTACAGTATCAACAGTATATGTACATTGTAAAACCATAATTAACCTAACAATAAATGTGTTCTGATATACAGAAATGCCATGTATTACAGTATCAACAGTATATGTACATTGTAAAACCATAATTAACCTAACAATAAATGTGTTCTGATATACAGAAATGCCATGTATTACAGTATCAACAGTATATGTACATTGTAAAACCATAATTAACCTAACAATAAATGTGTTCTGATATACAGAAATGCCATGTATTACAGTATCAACAGTATATATGTACATTGTAAAACCATAATCAACGAATACTAACTTAATGAAAATGTTGTACAAAAGTATGGCCTACGTGGTGGCTCAGTGACTGCGGAGAGGAAGGTCGCAGGTTTGAATACCCACTGAGCCAACGGTCGGTACTTCACTCGTTGAATGAAGTTCACACACAGGCCTGCAGGCCCATGTGAACTGGCAAGTGGTTAAAAAAAACATAGATAAGCCAGTAATAAAATGTTTCTATTAATGATGTTTAATATATGTTGTAATTAAACAAATATTGCTTATGTCCTATTGATTGATATTCGCTATATTGTTGATTGAATCTAAAATATACTAACAATAGTTGTTCGGGAGATTAATATCCTTTAATTTTGTATTTTATATTTACAATTTTGTTTGTTACCTTTACTTTTGAGTAATCTACATTTCAGACATTAAAACGCCCAAAACATCTATTTGATGAATTTTAATTTGATTTTCAGTTTGTGTAGATATTAAATTCTGAAGGGCCTTAGCTGGTTTGGATAATGTATGGGAAAAGTCCATAGATGTTGACAAATGAATCAATTTCATACTACTGTACTTCTATTAGCAGAGCTGTGAAGGTCTCTTAATGTTATGTGTAACAAATTCCCTTTTAACATATACATGTGATATAACACATTAAGGTAGCAATGACTCACCACTAAATCAGTTTTATGAAAAAATCTACTGAGAAAAATCCCCGGTCATGTATAGTGGGGGCCAGCCAGGGTCATATGTTGAGTGGGTGGGAGGGCCAATTGAGTCATGTATATGGTGGGTGGTAAGGTCAGTTTAGAGTTATGTGTAGGGTCGATAGAATGTCCAGTTGTGTCAGATTGGCGTGGATATATCTAATATTAAACTTATAAGCAATTGTAAAACCATGACTTCGTATACCATACTTCATATTACTTTGTATTGCCTAAATTTAGCTGACTTGCACATTTTGGCTATTTACGTTATTATAATGCACATATTGACAATATCAACACACTTTATATACATAATAAAAGTCCTACATTGTACCACACAGTGACTTCCTTGGTCTTGAATTTCACAAGTCTTTGAATGTCTGCTAATATTTAGTTGCAACAAACAGGGTTTTACAGCCGTGGAACAATAAGGCCCTTATTACGCATAAAAATGTTCTACTTAGCTTTCTTTAAAAAACAAGTGCACTTAAATAGGGAATCGTGTTGGGGAAACACTGCTCTAACAAAATATGTATAAGAATTATCATTTGAGACTGCAATCTATTTATCTTTGTTTTGTTCTTTTGCAACAGCAACTCGGAACAGATGTTTTCAACTACAAAGTGCTGAGAGAGGTTCAGGCCAACAAGTATGTCGCACCTGATGGTTCAAGACCTTTTCATAAAGCAGACGACAACCTTAGAGTGTCTTGCTCTTGGAAAGAAATTTCAATGTAAATTGTTGCTGGCAAAAAATATGTGATTTGATTTTGTTGATGATAAGTTTATTTGTAGAAAAATATAAATATAATTTATTTGTCTATAATTTAGTATTTTAATGATTTATTTGATTATTTATTAACTAAGCATGTGTATTATCAGGCACTAAATTTAAACAAACAACATTGTTACATATTTATTTGTTAATTGTATACATGACTGTAAAATACTTTATGAGAAATTTTAAAATAAGAAAGCCTCTTAGAGTTTAGTTGACAAACTTGTTTAAAGTGTCTAGTCAATGCTTGCAGTATTATTTTGAAATCTAGATACGTTGGTAATGGGGATGTCATAGTTGCAGATAAAAATAATGTTATTTACATAATATATTTTTGTAAATACTCTGTACATAATGTTTATGAAAATAAAATTGACTGATAGTAAAATGTTTATATTTTTATTCATAAACTAGCTGACCCGACAGGCGTTGCTCTGTCTTATTCAGGAGTATTCAATTTAAATTAGATTAAATAAATATAAAAAATATTTCAAATAAAAATTCTATATTGCAATGCTTTTTCATACACAACATTATTAGTTTTTTTCCGGAACATAAATAAATAATGATGATGGTTTTCCAACTCGAGAACAGGCAACGTACAATTGTCCATATGAAAAACATGGATTTTCAGGACTTATGTCACATACAGATAACGATTTCCCCTGTGATTTATTTATAGACATGGCAAATGCAAGTTGGATAGGAAATTGTAATTGTTTAAAATCAAATGGTACGTCGTTAGGAATCATAGGAATATGTGGCATCAAACGGTTTCCCCTTTCAAATTTCCATTCAAAATGTTGGCTTCAATCACATTGTTCATTAATTTTTTCTTTGTAAGCCTTGTGCCATTACAAAGCCTTAGTGGGTTAATACTCTGCAGCATAATGATTACCACACCAACTTTCAATTGCAGATTATGAGATGGTCAACCGGGCAATACAAGTATTTTTTAAAATTTCAAATGATAATTTAAAAATTCTGTGGGATAGTTGACAACATCATCTGTGTTAGTGACAGAATCAAACGATTTGTATGTTATCAGATCAGCTATCTTATTTTGAATTGAATATTTGGAAATCCATTTCTTTAACATCAGTGTTTTTTGCAGCCAATATAACACGTTCGCTCAACCAACCGCGATCATTGAAATTCTAGGCAAGGTTTGGGAATACCATTTTGATGAGTTCAGCCTTAGATTCTTGACAAAAATTGTTAGGAAATGTAATGTATCTTAACGATGCATCAACAGGAATTTTGCAATTACCAATTACAAGCAGTTGTTTTGAAAACATATCTCCAAATCACTCGCTCTGTAATTCTACTCACATGTTCATGTTTAGTTCAAATGTTTTGCTATACTTCCATAAATTAGATGATTTAAAATGTGCATTAAGTTCATTGGCTGGTGTTGATCATGGAATTACTCGTAGTGTTTGTCAAAAATCACCTGCCAAAAGTATACAGTCTAATGCCTCCAAAAATGTTGTGTGTGCTATTGTGCATTCATCCCAAATGATGTTTGCTTTGCAGCAACACTATGGTAATTGCAGAATTCTTTGAAAGATTGCAAGTTGGAGTTTCAATTGTTTGCTTGTTCAACGGCAGCTTGAGTGTTGAACGAGCTGTTCGACTGCCTTCCAATAATGTAGCTGCAATACCTGGTGAGGCAAGTGCAATTTCATTTTGTGATAGAATTGTTGCCAGAACCAATGGCATTAAACTGGAGCATCTAAGAAATAAATACCGCCAGTTCTTTCATTCACTCCTTTCATAATTGTGTAAGCATATTTAGATTTGCAAAAATTTGTATTCACCATCTAGTTTTGGTAATAAGGAACATGTTCTATGATATATTTGACCCTGAATCTTGAAAGTAGGCATAAATTTGTCTTGAATAATTTTCGTTACATTAAATGATGTCATTTGAAAGCAATTATTGTATTGCCGAATATGAGTACAAAAATGTCTAGAACGTGGTCCATTTCCGAAAACCAATAACTCTAGCAGCTCTGATGGCGGGACTAATGGCGTCAACATAATTTTTCACTCGTGCAACACAATCCAGGGGCTTCATTTTTGTGCCTTGCAATGTGGACACACAATGTTCATTGCCCCAAACAATGGGCAGTAAACAGTAATTGATTGCCACGCTGTAACTGAACGCAGTTGGATTGGGATTAAACGCAACATTTCTCTGTTGTTGGCTGCGCGTTGCTCATCAGTTTGCCCTTACTCATATATATCTTTAGTTTGCAGCATTGCGAGTTCTGCGATCTAAGTTGGTATGTCTAACTGGTGTTATTTGAATTACCAAAATTCAACAAAACATGTAACCTTTAAATAGACTATTTAAGACCATGAAGCATCTTCTAATAAAAATAACTGAAGAAACTGAAAATAAAACAAAACTCTGGTCAACACAAAAAAATATATTTACCTGAATATATGGCGTTTCCTTCCACTCATGGAATAAGTTACAGAAACATTTACATCAACTATTTCAAAATTTTCTTTGATTTGTTTTGTTTGTAAACAAATCAAACTATAAAACTCTTCAGTTAATTTTCCAAAACTTTCCAATTTCCTCCTGATTTTTAAAATGTTTCTCTTTTCAAAAGCATTCCATGAAAAATTAAGTTAATTTAAAAAAAAGATGAAGGAAATCTGTTAAGGCGTTGTCAAGTGATGGAATGACAACGAATTTCAGGTACTCTTTTTTATATATTAAGATGTTTTAATAAAACAATTTGCTGCACTTCCCTCACCTCTCTTCTAGAAGAAAAAAAACTGTAAAAGAAACAACAACTGCTCTCTTACAAGGCATAACTTTAATCTTCTTTATCGAGATATCACAAGGAGGTCTTACAAAATAAAAACATGATCACTTTAAAACACTGTCAACTTTATCATTCACTCACCAAACATGATTCACAATGTTTAATATCATTATATCCATGGTAGACTGACTTAACTGATTGACTAATGGGCAGGTGCAGTTGGACTTTGATAGCATAGCTCTTTACTTCAAAACTCCAATATCAGAACCTTAGAACAATGTGGAATTGGAAATATTTGTTTCTAGAATAACCCTAATTCCCCCCAAATCCTCAGGGATAAACGTTATAATAATTATTACAGATGTAACTAACTGTAATTTATTGATAATTGCCAGTGAGGCGATCGCTTTGGCCATTTGAAAGCGACCTCTGTTTCTTTTTTTTCTGTGAATATAATGACACTCACAGTCCAATTAAAACTCTCGCAGTAGTGATTTATCGGAAAACTCTCCTAACACATGTCTCTCCCAACACATGATCAAATTACAAAATTGATCAAAATTGATACATAGTTTATTTTATAAATCACTACCAAAATTAGATTAGCTGTAAAATAATTAATTAATCTAAATGTATCATAAAACTTACGAGTATTTGAGAAAAGAAAGCCTTTTTTTAACTACAGACATGGCACAACAAGAGGGTTTTGCCAATTCTTACAAATATTCTAAAAATCTATGGCCTCCCACGAGGTCGCCTTCCCTCAGGGTTATTTTTGCTAACTTTCTTTAGTTGGGACTCTTCTCTCCTTCTCAACACATGCCCAGCCCACCTTAGTCTTCTACTTTTGACCTCACTCACAATGTCTGCGTCGTTATACAGGTCTCTAATCTCCCTGTTATGTTTCCTTCTCCACTCCCCTTGGTCATATGTGGGCCCATATATCTTTCTCAAGACTTTGTTTTCGAAGACAATTAGTTTTTTTTCCTCTTTCTTATTTAGTATCCACGTTTCAGATCCATAGAGCAAAACTGGGATGACTATTGATTTGTACAACCTAATTTTTGTTTTGTGTGACAATGACTTGGAAGATAGTAATCTATTGCATGCATAAATGCATCTGTTGGCTGAATTTATTCTTTGCTGTATCTCAATTTCTTCTGCGTTTTTATTTGAAATTGTGACTCCGAGGTATTTGAATTCCGGTACTTGTTCGAATTCATGACCATCAACTCGTATCTAACCTAGACATAATATAGTTTAGTGTTTTTCTGTACAACTACGTCAATTATCCCCCTCCCCAAACCTAAAATATCTAAGTTTTTCTTCATTCTAGGTCTCATATTAGAATTACAGTCTTTATTCTCTAAGCATATTGTTTAGCATCCAAGTCATTGTTGGATGCACGAAGAGGTTGTAGTAGAACCTTTAATCTCAAACACATGCACTTTTGTCGGAGGATTGGTTCTCAGCAGGTATAATCCCTTTCCCAACTTCTGGTCCACTTTGAAAGACCACTTTGGTGCCAATCCTGTGTAGAATCCTTGGAGCTTGTTTCTGAGAGCAATGTTCCAGCAATGCAGTAACTCACCAGGCTCTAATTCTATGTCTTCATCGGAATCTATGGCCTCTGCCTCCTTCCTGGTCTCTTTGGCAACCTCATCCTGCTTGTTTTATATCTCATGTTGGTTTTTCTTGTGCCAAGAAGTGGAGTCCACTCTTGCCCCGAGCTTTTCTAGCGTAAGGTCCTATAAAGTTCGCAGCTACCATTTCCCCCAGGGTCGGCGTCATCTTGTGCTGTCTTGTGGGTTTATGGCTTTCATGTTACTAGCCTTAGTGCATGCACATATTCGGCATGCCTGAACATAATTCTTCATGTCCTGGTACATGTGAACCCAGAAGAATCTGCTCTGTATAGTCGATTAAGTTTCTTTAAAACTAGTATGGCCAGCCTCAGGGTTATCATAGAATTTCTCTAGGAATGCAACTGCCTCACACCTAGGAACTACTGGAACAGAAATTAAATCCGAGAGCTAAGACATGTACAAAAGGATGTCCTCTAGGTAAAAGTTCTTGTATTTAAGTCCCTCTACTACAGCCAGGGTTTCCTTTTCAGCTATGCAATAGTTTTTCTCCGTAGGTGATAGTTTACGACTGGCTAACTCATTAATCTGCTTTCTTGGTTTCTTGGACGACGAATAGACCTCAGGTCACTAGCATCCTTCTGGAGACACATCTTCTTGTTGGGGTCTGGTTGAGCCAATTTAGGTTCGCAGATACTCCTCTTAATATCTCTAAATGTCTTATCTTCCTGTTCAGTCCACTATGTACAACGTGAGTTACTACTAACTACATTAACTTCGCCAGTGGGTTCCACTGACAAAAAGGAATAAAAAAAAAATCATATAAACCATGGCCCGATTCTGAACCGTTTGGCTGTAATGGCGTATTTTTAATTTTTTAAATTACATGACTTGTTACTGTTAGTTTGACAATAAAAGTAAACCAATTTTATTTATGACATGGAAAGTAATACTATTTTAAAGAGCATATAAATTCTCTATAAATTAAACATAGTACTCAAATAACAACCCCTTATACAACGTTTTGGAATAACTGTAAAGTTGAAAATTTTTGTTGCAGACTTTCTCCTTTAAAATTCAAAGCTCAATTAAAGCAGTTAAAGTATTTGTATTTTTATATTCAAAAATACTATCTACTAAAAAATATACTAAAAAACTTCCTCATTTAATTATCTTTAAAATGATGTATAAATTTTAATGGGTCATACGTGAAAAATATAGAAATTTCATAAAAATATTGATAAGGTAAAGTATTAAGATTCATCATAATGGTTATAAGCACCAAACTAATGACTATGTATCTGTAATTTCTGTATCAGCTGAATATAAATTAGTTAAAAAAATTAGCTGATTGGGAATTAAAATAGTTATAATCAGCAAATTTTTTAAAATGAAAAATACAACTTTTTTGGCAATAATTTTAAAATTATGTATTTTATTGTATCTTTAGCTACATTTGACACAAAAAATAACATCTTAACACGGCTTAACCAACAGCTTTGATCATTTGTAAAGATTTTCAAAATATCCTCCATTTGCCCTGCTACATATGCGAATTCTTTTTCTAAATTCTCTCACAGCCATCTTCAAGCTCAGTTTATCACGTAGGAATTGAGAGGCTGTCAAAATCATATTCCTTAACTCAGCTATATTTCGAACTGGTGAGCGATAAACTTGTTGTTTGAAGTACCTTCAAACATAGTAGACAATGTGTATCAGTTCTGGAGATCGTAGGGCCAATCTATTGTTCCTCCTCTTCTGATCCAGATGTTAAAAGTATCACTGATGTTAGGAAGAACCTCAACGTTGACGTGTGGGGATGCTTCATCCTGCTTGGAAGACAATGCTTTGACGCAAATCCAACGGCAAGTCTTGAAGGAGCAATGGTAAATTTTCAGTTAGGAAGTCCAAGCATTGAATACCATTTAAGTTTAGTAGTTTGAGTTATGTTACTATGAGCCGGCTTGCAATGAATCCAATCCATACAATTAATTTGAATCTTACTTGATTAGAAGACTCGTGTAACAGGTGAGGATTTTCTGCAGCATAGTGATGCTCGTTGTGTATGTTGAAAACACCCTCATGAGTAAATGTTGATTAATCTGTCCAAAGAATGGTCTTGAGCAAATCGTGATGATCATACTGACGAATCAAGTGGTAGAACTGAACTCTTAGGGGAGGATCTCTTGGTTCTACTTTTGGGCAAGATAAGGTTGTATCTTTTCTTTGTGTACAATTCTACTTACGCATGATTGGGAAACCTTAAACTCACGAGAAACTGATCTTTTTCTTCTTCATGGGTCTCTTGCAAAGCAATTAAGAACAGCTTCATCAACTCCTACATCTTGAATAACATTACCAACCAAACGATTATTTGTAGGAAACTACAATCTTATCCAAACAGCGATGAACGTTGCTAAAGATAGTGCATTCAGAAGCCTAAAATTCGGATAACGGTGACGGTATTCACGATAGCTTTCCAATGAATTATAGTCACAGAACCAGTATACCACAGTTGTCAACATATTATTCATTGGCAAACGCCATGACCATTCAAAAAACAACTATCTACCATCAATGGCATTAGTTATGGTTACTTGTAGTATTTGAAAAGGATATGGAAACAGTTTTACAGCTCAACAATAAAAAATCAGCTAATTATAGCTATTCAACCAGCTCATATAGTTTACATATTCAGCTGATACAGAAATTACAGATACACAATCATTGGTTTGGTGCTTATAACCAATACGATAAACCATAATAATTTACCTCATCAATATTTTAATGAAATTTCTATATTCACGTATGACCCATTAATACTTATACATCATTTAAAAGTTTTTTTCAGTAATTGAACATAAAAATACAAATAATTTAACTGCTTTAGTTGAGCCTTGAATTTTAAAGGAGAAAGTCTGAAACAAAAATTTTCAACTTTACAGTTATTCCGAAACGTTGTCTAAGGGGTTGTTATTTGAGTACTGTGTTTAATTTATAGAGAATTTAATGCTCTTTCAAATGGTATTACTTTTCATGTCATAAATGGTTTGCTTTTATCGTCAAACTAACAGTGACAAGTCATGTAATTTATAAACAATCAAAAATACACTATAGCCAAATGGTTGAGAATCGGACTATGGTTTGTATAATTTTTTTATTTTTTGTTTCTTTTTGTCAGTCGAACCCACTGGTGAAGTTAATGTAATTAGTATTGACTCATCCTCTATATTGTATATATATATATATTGTATGGCTTTCAAAGCCAGCTACCAAACTATTAAAAAATCAGACTAATATACAAAATCTAAATAAATTCTACAGTACAAAGTACTTGTGTCTTAAGTGTTTAAATATTGATCTCCCATCACATATCTAAATCCATGTTTCAGAATGCTTCTCTGATTGAATAAAGACCAGCTAATCTCCCCTGAAAAGAATGCTATGGACAATCATTAACCATTTGATCCATAGTTTGAACCTCTCGATAATGCTAGAAGAGAGAAGTGGGTAAATACAATAGAAAACCTAAATTTTAATCAATGCCGCAGGTAGGTTTGGTTCTTACTTCAAAAACTCTCCACTGGTAAGCTAATTGGAAAAAGCGATGGGCTTCACCAGAGACCTATAGACAATTGTCTGCTTTTCTAACTCAACCTCCTGACAAAAAGGTATATACAAACTGAATAAGATCAAGAGGAGCCCACAGGCACCAGGCATCCTGCTTGTGCCTTCATCGGATATGTGAAACACATAGGGCCTACAGTATCCTCTGTTGTCCTGTTATGGCGAGGATGACTATTCAATCACTATTTCCCAAACTGATCCCAAAACCAAGTGTCCATTACAGAAGACCGTGTCCGCGGCAAGCTTTTTTTTTTTTTTATACAGCCTTTACAAAAACCTTACTCAAAAGGTATAAAAGTTGTCAACATACATATAACTTAATATTAAAGTTAACAATGTATCTTATAGTAAAAAAGTATATTAATTAGCTAGCATCTAATTTCTTGCGACACATAAGGTCATCAATATTATAAAAACATTTCTCCACAAGCCAATTTTGTAACTTTTTTTTAAAGGACTTGTTTTCTACTTCCTGTTTCAAATTGATAGGAAGTTTACTAACAAATTTGTTACCAATATATGAGGGCTTGGATTCATATATCTTCAACCTATGACTTTCGGCATAATTTGTTTTCCTTGTATTATATCTATGGTTCTTCTCAATTTCAATTTTATTATTAAGCCTACAGTACATTATACACTCTAGTATATAAATTGATGGCACTGTAAGAATTCTGTTACTGATAAAAAAGTTTCTATATGATTCAAAAGAACTCAGATTATTTATATACCTAATTGCCCGTTTTTGCAATATAAATATTCTATTCAAATTTT
Source organism: Stictocephala bisonia (assembly GCA_035578905.1). Lineage (NCBI taxonomy): Eukaryota > Metazoa > Arthropoda > Insecta > Hemiptera > Membracidae > Stictocephala > Stictocephala bisonia. The sequence continues at coordinate 519,420 of JAQJVL010000050.1, forward strand.
GATAAGATGATGTTCCCCAGAGAATTATTGAATAACTTATATGAGAGTATATGAAAGCATAATAACAATTTATTGATATGTGTTTATTGCCTAACTTAGAAATTTTTCTTATTAAATGTATACCGGTTGCTAATTTTAGTGAAAGTTGATTAATATGTTCATTCCAGTTCAATTTGTGATCAACAATTACACTAAGAAATTGTACGCTTTCAGTTTGTTTGAGCTGGTCCTCGTTTAAAATAACATTAAAATGAAGTCCGGAGTATAATTTCTTTGCCAAACCTATATTCATATACTGTGTTTTGTCTACATTTACTTTCATCCCTAAACTAGTGTAATAATTTAAAACTGAGTTGATTGTAACAAACGTTTCAATTTCAAGGTTGTGAATATTTTTTCCTCTGTTTATTATTGTAGTGTCATCTGCAAAGGTAATAAGTTTCTCTTTAGGAACTTGATCAACTATATCATTTACGTAAATTATGAACAGGAGGGGTCCAAGAATGGATCCTTGTGGAACACCCATTTTAATTTCTTTTAAACTAGATTGAACAATTTTAATTTTTCTACCATTTCCCCTAATAATTTCAACAAATTGCTGACGATTTTTCAAGTAATTTTGAATCCATTCCAAACAATGTCCTTGTATACCGATGTTAAATAGTTTCTCATGTAGTATTTTAAATTGAACAAGGTCAAAAGCTTTACTGAGATCTATAAAACAGCCAGATATAAGTTGTTTTGAGTCCAAGTAATCCAATACTAATTCCAAAAATGTTACAAGTGCCTGTTTAGTGGACTTATTCCGCCGAAATCCAAATTGCGAAGAATTAAGTTTATTGTTTTTTTCTAGATAATTTGTTAATTGATCATGTACTGCCCGCTCAATTATTTTAGAAAAACTAGGTAAATTATATATAGGTCTATAGTTTTCTCTCTTTTGTTCACTACCAGTTTTGTGAACTGGAGTGACCTTAGAAATTTTAAGAGGGCTTGGAAAAATGTTTTCCAGAAAGGATGAATTAATTATATGTGTCATCGGTTTTGCAATATGTTTAGCACAGTCTTTTACTACTGACAATGGAATGCCATCATAACCAGATGATTTTTTGTAATTTAATTTATTAATTATTCTAATTGTATCCTGTATCCGCACTTCTCTAAAAGAAGATAACATTTCAGGACTATTGTTTACATAATCATTGGAATCAAAATATGATGCGGTCTTATTAAATGTATGTTTTTCTAAGGACTCTGACAAGTTTGTAAAATAATAATTGAAGTTTTCCGCAATTTCTTTGGGATTACTTATTTTATTTTTTTCTGCCGTTTTTAATGTAATATTTTTCTTTAATTTTTTTTTCTTTGTATGATCATTTATTACTTTCCAGATTTCTTTAGTGTTGAAGTTAACTGATTTTATTTTTTCTCCAATGAAGTTATTTTTTTCTTTCTGTACATTTTTCTCATAATTTCTTTTTAAGTGTTTATATTCAGTCCAAAGTTTTTGATCTCTTTTAATTTTAAATTGTTGGTATGCAGAATGCAAATTTTCTTTTTTAATTAATAGTTTATGTGTGTACCATAAGTTACATTTTGGTTTATTTTTATTATAATTCATTATTTTTAAGGGGCAGTATGTATTAAAATGATTTTTAAAAATCTGTAAAAAAATGTTGTATTTTTTGTCAACATTGTTTGCAAGGTAAACAGTGTCCCAATTTTCATTTGATAGTTGGGTTTTTAGTCGCTCTACCGATTGCTTAGTAATAATCCTTCGCTTTTGAGAATTTTTAAATTGTAATTTACTGTCAAATATTAATTTAATTAATATACCATCATGATCAGAGAGTGATGTAACTATCACCTCTGCTTGGCAATAGGTACTGTCTGTCAATACATTATCTATGCAACTTCTACTATTTTCAGTAATACGAGTATACATGTCAATTTTTATGTCCAAGTTGAAGCTGCGTATTATATCAAAAAAATTTTTTGAATCAGAGTCAATCTTGTCTACAAAGTGTATATTGTAATCTCCTACCAGAACAATTTTAGATTTTTTTAATATCTTTTGTACAATTATTATGAAGTTCTTAAAAAAAAATGATGCATCAGTATTTGGTGGGCGATAAACAGCTAGTAAAGTTGTATTAGCACCATTTACATTAAACATCACTCCACAAAACTCACAAACTCCCTCTATGTTATACTTATTAATCCACTCTAAGTGGGTTGGATTTATTGTGCTAGTAATATCATCCCTCATGTAAATAACAACACCACCTTTTTCCTTATTTGTTCTACAAAAATCAGCTATTAATACATAATTATCAACATTTGTTACAGTTAAGCTACTTTTTTTTTGGTGATGCTCAACAAATGCAAGAATGTGTGGTTGAAGCTCAGAATTTACTATATCTAATTGATTCACTTTATTTTCTAACCCTTGTAAATTTTGATAAAATATTTTTAAAAAATAGCCTAATTTAATCCTTTTTTTACAAGATTTAACTCTAAAAAAGATTTATCATTAGCAATTTGCTTGCCGACTTCATTTTCAAATTGTAATCCTTATGTTTCACATGACACTTCAATGACCATATTTTCACCAGCACAATCACTGCTGCTACAGGTGGTTCCAGCTGCCAGGACTGAGGCTAGTATGGTATCTGCATTTTTCTCCTTGGGCAAGTCCAATGTTGTCAGATCAGATGGAATGTCATCCTCCGTAATCGGTTGTAATAGCTCCAGCTTTTCTTGCAGCTCATTGAGGGCAGTGTCCAGATTTCTTATAAAGTCTGGAAATGTCAGACCTCTTCTCAGTGTTCTGGAAGCTTTTTCATCCCCAGCTACAATGATGACTTGAGCCCCTGTGTCCACTTGGAATTGTGTAATTTTTGCTGCAAAGTGTTTAAGGGGGACATTGTCACGTACACACCCCATCGGGGAGCATATTAGCTTAGCTAGCTTCCGCTCTTTGAAATCTTTACTTAATCTTTTCAAAGCTAGGTCATAATCTTGTAATAATGGTTTGTCGTAGAATTTGGATTTTGTTATTAGTCCATATACTGTTGGTCCATTGCTCACAATTTGGCGAGTTAGGTGGTTAAATAAACAATCAGAGGCTGATGGCTGTCCAAAATTTTTTTCTGAATATTGTGGCTACGCCTGCTGACATCTGCCTATCACTGCTAAAATCTGATGAAATATAGTGTGAAAATGCAACTTCACTGCAATTACTGTTGTTTTGTATTTCATCCTCCATGTCTGCTACTTTTATTGTGATTTTTCTATTTAATTTCTCATTTGTTAAAGAATTTTTATTTTGATCTTTGTAAACTTTCTGATAGTGATAGGTTATTATTGTATCTGTTCCATTTTGTACTTTTGTGGGTTGCAGATGGTTCCTGATATCAGTAGTTTTATTCAGCTTGAAACATTGGTTTAGAGCATTAATTATTAAAAAAGCTAATTTAGTTTTTGCTCTTCTGTTTAAATGGAGCCCTTGAGATGTGTAGTGGAACCTACTCAACTGTTCAAGATCCACTAAGAAAACATTGCTAATACGAGCCGTTAATTCTTAAATATAGTCATTTACCTGAACAATTTTTAGATGTATTGGATCATCTGTCTGGCAATCAAATCTTTTACTTTCAGGTTAATGATTCGTTGTAATGAGATCAACTATTTGCTTTACTTCCGTGGATTACTGAACCAGTTTTTGGTAGACATACTCCAAAATTGAAATAGAGAGGCTTAACTTCATTAGAAACAATAAAACAAAACGTAGAGCTGAAAGTTATATCCATTTGAAAGATACAGTATCCAAATCTAACAAAAATGCAGAAGACAAGTAGTGATTTTGCCTTCCACATTCACTGGAGGAGTACGGTACATTTCACATCGCTACGGTACATACACAAGCGAACACTAGACTACTATGGAAGGCCATACCTCTTCATAACATTCACATGCAGTCCAAAGCGGGATGAAATAAATGAAGGCCTGTTAAATGAAGCAAAAGCCTCAAGACCGCCATTATCTGATTAGCCGTGTTTTTCACTTTAAAGTAAAAATCATGATTTACTTACCAAATCTAACATTTTTGGACCTAACTTATGTTTTATGTACACTATCGAGTGGAAAAAAAGAGGACTACCACCCGCAAATATCCTTCTTTGGCTAACGAATAAAATAAAACCAGACAAAATCGATTATGTCTTATGTGCTGAAATAGCAGACCCCAAAACATCATGACATTGTGATATCCCCCCCTGTGATAAAAGTCCCTGTGGTACTTTTAACAATAAGTCACCATGTATTGATAAGGGATTGTGCAGGAAACAATACCTGCGGCCACTTCTTAAGGAGACTCAGACTGGAGATGACGGTTATTCAAAATACTGCAGATGAGCCTCAATTGATGGTGGACATACTGTCAAATTAAAAACGTGTCTGTGGACAATAGTTGGGTGGTACCATACAACCCTGTTCTCTCTCAGATATTCAATGCCCACATAAATGTTGAATTATCAATTTGGTGAAATATATAAAATATGTGTGTAAATATGTCAATAAAGGCAGTAATTAGGCAGTTTTCTCTCTAAATGACCAACGTGACGAAGTGATTCATTATGAAACAGGTCACTACATTAGCAGCTCTTAAGCTGCTACATTCCCCCCCCCCCTGTATTTCATCTTGCTGTTCATCTTTAAAATGGACAAAGAGTGTAGTTCACGCCGGAAAATGGAAATGACAGAATAAAAACCCCATCTAACACAACTCTTTTGGAATTATTTGAGTTATGCCAGCCCTCTTTTTGCCAGAGGTCTTCTTTAGAGTGAGGTCCCAGCATACTATGTCTGGAGACAAAACAAGTTTGTAAGACTAAAGCAAGGAGTTCCCGTCCCTGGCGAAATAGGGATAAAAAAGACACAGAGTATACACAGTTCACCCAAACAATGTCGAGTGCTACTACCTACGTCTTTTATTACATGAAGTAAGATGGCCAACATCATTTTAATATCTTAAGACTGTTGAGGATACAGGGCATCAAAACTTCAAGGCTGTTTGCAGCGTGCTTGGTCTGCTCGAGGATGACATACACTGGGACCACGCGCTTGAAGAAGCAACTCTCTCAGACTCTTCAAGTAAAATCCATCTGTTCTACACCATAATGATTGTGTTCTGCCAGATTTCAAGCCATCTTCTTCTTTGGCAAAAGCACCAAGAGAGTTTTCTCAGGACTTAAGACGTCAAATGGAGAGGGAGTATAGACATAAACGTATAGCACCATACTGAACTTATAAGTAACTATTGTTTGGCCCTTATTGAGGATATAGTCCTTCCGATGGGCGGTCAACGTCTTAATAACTACGGTCTGCCTGAGATGTCAGGTAATTTATTAAATTATATCAACAAAGATTACGCCCGTGAGCTAGCTTATTGTACAGCAAAACTTGGAAACACAGTGAAAACAAATACAAGAAATCTAAATGATGACCAAAGAGTGGTGTACAAGATTGTTAATTCATCGATAACTTCCAACACCAGTAAATTATGCTTTCTTTACGCACCCGGTGGAACTGGGAAAATCTTCCTCCTAAACTTGGTAAAGTCAGATCAGAGAAGAATATTGCAATTGCTTCATCTGGGATTGCAGCCACACTTTTGGAAGGAGGGAAAACTTCCACTAAACCTCAACCATAAGGAGTCTTCATTATTTAATATTTCGAAGCAAAGCGTTATGGCTGCAGTTCTAAGAGATTGTAGATTAATTGTGTGGGACGAGAGTACCATGTCACACAAAGGTGCAGTTGAAGCTCTGGATAAAACTTAAAAAGATATACAAAACAACAACAGTCTCATGGGGGATGCAACTGTTCTACTCGCAGGAGACTTCAGCCAAACCCTTCCTGTTGTGCCCCGTGGAACTCGAGCTGATGAGGTGAAGGCTTGCATTAAATCCGCATACCTCTGGAAAAAGCCTGAGGTAATATCACTAAGAGTTAACATGAGGGTCCACTTGAAAGGAGATAAGTAAGCAGGAGAGTTTGCAGATCTACTGTTGGCAATAGATGGTACTTTTTAAGAAAAAAATGATGGAAAATAGTAATACACAAACAACTCTGTACAGAAGTCTCTGATTTTTAATTGCTCATTTTGGAAACAGATGTGGTTCCGCACTTGATTTTGGACATATCGACATTTGTACAAAGTTTCACCCTATTCGGAGACGGAAAATATATTTGTCGAAAAAAATAGCAAGGCTAATGTATGCCTTGTATTAAATACACACACACGCACGCACGCGCACACATACACACACACATACAGGCACACACCACCGTACACGTATGGGTGGGCGAGTGGGTCAATACCACCTGGCATGTATGGGTGGGTCAATACCTCCATACATGTATGGGTGGGTGGGTGGGTCAATACCACCTTACACGTATGCATGGGCGGATGGGTCAATACATCCTCCGTACACGTATCGGTGGGCAGATGGGTCAATACCTCCTCCATATGTGTGGGTGGGTCGGTCAATACCAACGTACATGTATGGATGTGCAGGTGGGTCAATACAACTGTACACATATGCATGGGCGGATGGGTCAATACCTCCTCCGTACACGTATGGGTGGGTCAATACCATCGTACACATATGGGTGTACGAACAGTTCAAATTTTTATTTTCAAAAACTATAAAAGAATTTATAGGATGGTCATTAAAGCAGCTAAAGCTTACGATACAAACCTGAGAATTAAAACACCCGAAAATGTGTCTAAACAACTTGGAGTATTGTTAATGCTAAAGTACAACCTGAATCATCCAAGTCTTCTAACTTAAAGTTAATGGGAAACTTGTTGAATCTCCTACAGAGGTAGCCGGAGAATTCAATAATTTCTTCACATTAGTTGCTGTGCCTATTTCATCTCCCTCAGGCAATCACATGAGCAGGGAGACCGTAAGTGGCCCCAAACCTTCCATGATCCTTTCTTCTGTTAGCACGGGGGAGGTGGCGAGTGTCATACAGAAACTTTGCAATAAAAAGAATTGTGACATTAGTGGTGTGTCAGTGTGGTTACTGAAGGAATGTTATAGACATATTTTGAGTCCACTAACGAAATTAATCAACAGATCTTTTGAATTGGGAGTGTTTCCAGCTGAACTAAAAACAGCTAATGTGATCCCACTTTTTAAGAAAGGTGATCCTTTGCTTACAAACAATTACAGACCAATATCAATTTTGCTCGTTGTAAGTAAAGTTTTCCTTAAAAGACTGATGAAATTCTTAACTGAGTTTGACATAATTTTATCAAATCAGTTTGGTTTCCATTTGAACGCATGCCATCACAAGCTGGTGTCAGATTAGTTACTCGCTCCCAATAAGTGTACAAAACTCACCAAACAAAAAACAAATCAAATCACAGTTGAGAAGCCTTTTGGTGAGAAAAGCGATTTACTCTGAGGACGAGTTTATGTCATGCTGCTGGGAACAATAGATAAGAACAACAATATATATATATATATATATATATATATATATATATATATATATATATATATATATATATACACACATATATATATATTACTGATACTGTGTTACTGTGGTAGTTTTTGAAAAAATGTGCATGAGAATGTAACTTATGTATGTATGAATGAGATTTTTATTAATTGATTAGAAAATAACGTTTGTGAATGCAATTTTATATTGTTTTAAAGTAATAAATACTTGTTTATGATTATTATTGTGTATATACTAATAAATACTAATAAAGGCTCTGTGCTTGGCCCACTCTTTACTTTACATTAACGATGTTACTACTATTATCACTTTCTGCAAATTCTACTTGTACGCTGATGATCTACAAATATATACTCACTTCCCTCTGAAAGACTTGCCTACTACTGTAACTAAATCAACCGTGATATCTAGTCCATCATAATTTGGGCTCTCAAGCATGGTTTGAAGCTCAATGAGGCCAAAACCCAAACAATATTGTTGGGATATTCTAGACTTACTTCTAACATTGACCTGACAAATATACCAAAACTCAAACTTAACAATACCGAATTACTGTTTTGTGATAAAGTTAAAAACTTAAGACTTATTATGAACAAATACTTGAACTGGACTGATCAAGTTACTGTAGTGTGTAATAAAGTGTTTGGAACGATTTGCCATGCTTTTCCTCTCAATGTCAAGGTGTTGTTAGTAAAGACTCTAGTTTTCACTCACTTTAATAACTGTGATACTGTAATGAGTAACATGTCTGTTGAGCTCGTGGAAAAATTACAACGTGCTCAAAACTACTGCATCAGATTTATTTTCAACCTGAGGCGAAGGGATCATGTTACTCCATTTTTCAATTAATTATCCATCATAAAGTTAAACACTCTCCGCCAATTACACATCCTGATTTTATTGTACAATATTCTTCAAAACCAAAATCCTAATTATCTGTCAGAGCAATTTGTTTACTTGTCACAAGTTAATGTGCGTAGATCCAGACGTGGAGAGTCAATGTTAGTTATTCCAGTTCACCACACTACTACTTTCAACAAATCATTCATTGTCTCCGCGTGCAGGCTCTGGAATGCTCTGATAATATCAGATCTATTGATAAGCACACTCGGTTCAGGGCGGAGGTGAGGTGTTATATGCTCTGCGCCTCACTGGAGTAGTGGTTGGTGGTGCTGTGGCTTGATGGTGGCGGTAATGACAGATTGTGCCAAATGAATGTACTTTGTACAAAATGTAATCAATAACTTTAGTTTTATTTGATATAGTGAAATTATTTTTAGTTTTAAGATAAATACAACGTTCATATTTTGACTGTGTATGGTTTACTTTGTAATTATATTTCTATTTTTTTATTTTATTTGAATTGTTAATTATATTTCAAATTATATTTTATTATGTATGATGAGGTTAAATGGTAGAGGGCTTTGCAGCCCTAACTTCGCCTCATGTTGCAATAAAGACAATAAAGCAACTTGAGTTGCTAACTGCAATAGTTAGCAACTCAAGTACTATGAGTGACCTACTGTAAATAGATTTAGTATTACGATCTTACGTGATACAGTTTACATACTAATATTTGTAGTGAAGACTGAGGTGTTACGAGAACAGCGATTGATGGAGTTTGGAGAGCTTCACGTAAATATCCCTTAGTATATTAATATTAGCTTAATGCGATTTCCCGAAAGTTTAGATTTTTTCCACTTACGTACCTTTTTCTCAGGAACCACTAAAGATATCTTTACAATTTTTTTCACTTGAAGGGAATAAGGAGCACACTTTAACCCGGGCTTTTAGCGAAATTCTCATAAATAAATTTTTTATTACAGCTTTTTTACAAAAAATCTGTATTTTTTTATGTATTATTTTAAAAATCCTAACCATACTAATTTTTTGAATAACTTAAAAACCCCGGGTCAAAATCTTAATAAAAGTCTAATAAAAGTAACTAAAAAAAATCATGTTGATATCTTATATAGTTTCTGAGAAAAAGGTACACAAACTTGATCAAATTAACATTGGCAGCATAGGGCCATCCGACCCCCCTTATTAAGGAATGAGATAATCTTTAAATGTGTAGATTGTGTTTGCAGTAACATTCAATGTCATGTAAAATGTGCTGTTGTTAAACAAACCAATAGCCTAAAATATCTAGGCTTAATTCTTAAATCAAGAGATAAATTGGAAAAATATATAGAACAATTAAAAAGGATATTCAATAGTATATTAATAACATTTTATTTGTTGAAACCTATGTGTTCAGAGAATGTTCTTAGATTATTATACTATTCACTTGTGCATAGTAGATTAGATTATGGGTTGTTTTGATAGGGTGGGACTTTTGAAACTAATCTGAAATCAATACTAATTCAACAAGAGAAATTTATTAGAATAATTAAAAAATAAAAGTACAATGTAACAATCACACTTTTTGTTCGTTGACTATTATGTGTGATAATGTGAATAAAAATTAAACATAAGAATATTACTAAAAGATCTATTAAATTATAGCCAAATGGCATATAGGATATTTTTTCATTTGAAACTAGGAATCCACAAGAAAATAATTAAGTTATAACCAAAGACAAGGAAACTATTGTTTGTATTAATTGTAATGATCAATTTATAATATATATTTATTCAATTTCTATACATACATTTTGTACCTATACAGTAGTAATTTCATACCATATTATTATAGTTACTTTTGAATAGAAAATGTTGCATCAATAGGCATCCAGCATTTGAAGATTTTTAAATTTTCGGAAGTGGTATCTTTAACAAACTTGTCTGAAAAAGGCATAAACAATATAAAAAATTGAATAAATCAGCTTAAACAAGAGAACATTAAAGTTTTCTTTTGTATGATACAACTGATTGAACATTTTAGTGAAATATTTACAGTAAAAAACAATAATAAAAATATATAAATCATCTCAGGAATGATGATGTATTTAGCAAACAATAACAACAAAATTGTTGACAATAATCTTTATTTGCTTGCTTATAATAATAATCTTATTATGATTATAAATAAAACAATTACTTACCACTTTAAAAAAACAAAAACAATAATGTTTTTTTACATGATCCTAAAAATCAACCAAATCTTATCAAATTATATTATAAACCTAAATTTAGCACAAAATCATAGTTATGAGATCTCTGAAGAAAGAGATTTTATTAGAGTTTTTTTTTCAAATTTTATATATATAACGTTTGTTTTTAGGAGTGGAAGGAAGAATGTTGGTATGTGATCTATCTGATGTTGAGATTAGAGGGACACCAAATTTAGTTATCCATTGGTGAGCTGATTCCAGTTCAGAATAAATAAATAACTAAATCTCTCAACCCTCCTAATCTTAATAACAGATATACCACATACCAACCTTTCCCTTATCTCCCTCTCAAAATCAAATATACCACATACCAACCTTTCCCTTATCTCCCTCTCAACATCAGATATATCACATAACAACATTTCCCCTATCTCCCTCTCAACATCAGATGTATCACATACCAACATTTCCCATCTCCCTCTCAACATCAGATATATCACATACCGACCTTTCCTTCATCTCCCTCTCAACATCAGATATATCACATACCAACATTTCCCATCTCCCTCTCAACATTAGATATATCACATACCGACCTTTCCTTCATCTCCCTCTCAACATCAGATATATCACATACCAACATTTCCCATCTCCCTCTCAACATCAGATATATCACATACCAACATTTCCCTTATCTCCCTCTCAACATCAGATATATCACATACCAACATTTCCCATCTCCCTCTCAACATCAGATATATCACATACCGACCTTTCCTTCATCTCCCTCTCAACATCAGATATATCACATACCAACATTTCCCATCTCCCTCTCAACATCAGATATATCACATACCGACCTTTCCTTCATCTACCTCTCAACATCAGATATATCACATACCAACATTTCCCATCTCCCTCTCAACATTAGATATATCACATACCGACCTTTCCTTCATCTCCCTCTCAACATCAGATATATCACATACCAACATTTCCCATCTCCCTCTCAACATCAGATATATCACATACCGACCTTTCCTTCATCTCCCTCTCAACATCAGATATATCATATACCAACCTTTCCCATCTCTCTCTCAACATCAAATATATCACATACCAACCTTCCCCTTATCTCCCTCTCAACATCAGTTATATCACATATCAATCTTTCCCCTATCTCGCTCTCAACTATCAGCAAACATAATATAATACAGACTGCTATGTGGATATACACTCTCCACCACTGCCATCTACCCAGAAACAGTTGGTACTAAGTCAGTTTCTACTTAGTGAGAAAAGTGTCAGTGGCACTGAAAATTTATGTTGTGGCTATACTAGTTTTTTGTCATTTTTGTATTAGTGACCTTGTCTTCTCTAAATTTGCTGATGTCCTATCTCTCCTGGCCTAGAGCCCTTTGACCTATCCTAAGATCATTTAATATGAGTCCATTTGAACAGGCATTGTATGAGTTGTTATAAGAGGAATTAACATGTCAGTAAATTAACATGTCTTCCGTGTATATTATGAACGTTAACTGAGACACTTCATGGGAAATGAAAACAATATGTTTCATTTTAGTAAAAACAGTTTAAGCATTGAATTAAAAAAAATACAATTAATTTCCAGAAAATAATAAAATAAACTAAGTGCCAAAATTTTCATAAATGCTATTATCTTAACAATAAATAAATATGTTTAAAATATATACAATAATATTTACAAGTCCTGAATGTTATGTACATGAAGTTACTTGAGAGAACAAGTATACAAATCTTTCAGGTATTGATTATAATAACTTAAAATAAGATGTGTAATGATTGAACCTGACACAAAACAAATAAAACAATGTTTAGAACTTATTTATTATAAAATTAAATTCTTTTAATACCTCCTGAAAACAAATACTAACCCACAATGGACTAAGGCACCACTCTGTGTGCAGGAGTTAGATTTAACTGGATTATTACTATATTTACTATTGCTTCATTTAGAATTGACCCACCCGCCCGCCCATACACGTACGATGGTATTGACCCCCCCGCCCACCCATACACGTAAGGTGGTACGTGATAAGGTCTGATGTTATCAATGACTATAATTGACAACAAAATTCAGTATTTTCTTTAAGTGAAGTGAATAAGCAACTGTAAACAATTTTAAATTATATGATTGTACTTAATACAGTTCAACCACTAATATGTGGTCAAAAGTTTCATGCCGAGGCTAAAGGCGGAGTTGTCATAAGTGCAGCGAATGACGAGGTTTGCCCACAAAGCGTGCAGGGGTATTCCCTAGTTATACTTATTAAAAGAGTTATACTCAGGGAAAAAATTCTGCTATTTCGGCCTTAGTAAAGGATTTTTAAGCTAAGAGTATAAAAGTTCAAATTAAGTCCAAAGTCCTCTTAAAGAAACCTCATAACATTTATGAGATGGTTACATTCATTTTTTGAGCTTGCCAAGAAAATGACAAGAATGAAGAACTTTGTCAATAAAGTGTGTTTAAGTGTGATTTCAAGGTTGGAGCAATGCTTTAACATTTAAGTAAACCAGTTTGAACTTGAACATATAAGGGAACGAATGTAGAGGTCAACCACAATACTTTCTACAGTATTTTTGTGTTTACTAAGCATTTTCCAAATAGGCTATAAAATTACTGTTTTTACAATAACTCCATAGAGAATTACAATGAACTTTTCTATTATTGTAAGTATACCTAATTTTGCACACCCCCTCCCTGTATTTAGGGTGAGGAATAGTTAAATAATTTAATCTCTCCAAAATCCATCTCCTTCTAATTTACAACATAAGGTTAATTCATCGGAAAACTTAGTTGGTTAAGGCTCAGTCTGTATTCAAGAGACCCCCAAAAGATATGACCCCAAAAAACTCCAAAATAATACTCATATAAATTGGGCTATTTATAAATGATACTTCCTAAGGGAAAATTAGCTTTATTTTATAACAAAGATTACACTAACCCTCCTTCATCACCACAAAAGAATTCACTGTGCAAAGAGTGTGTTATGTGATGATGAGTGAAGGTTAACTTATTAAACAAATGTTATACCCTCCCACCCAACTATACATACAGTATACAGTATCATTAAGGAGCAATCTTGACTTTAATATGGATCAATCTTATCATTTCGTACAGTGGTGTTGACCCACAAACCAAACCATACACAAACAGTGTTGTTGACCGAAATTCCACCCACCCATGCATGTAAAATGGTATTGACCCTCCCACTCACCTATACATGTACTGTGGAATTGAAATACAGATACAATTGGTAAATTTATCTGTACCTAGGGCCCTATGTATTTCCTTAAGTCTTACATTGTGATTTAAATTACTGGTTTTATTGAATGGTAGATGTAGAGGTATATTGTATTATATATGTAAAATTCATAATTGAGGAAATAAAGATTATTATTATTATTTGTTTGCAGAGAAGCAGGTGTTGAATGATTGTGAAACTTGGACTTAATTCTGTAACAAGCAATTCCGTACCCAGGAAAAAATATCGCTTAATGCTATTATTACATGACTGTAAAACTTGAAAACTCCCTTTTGAATTCAGGTTACAAAATCTAGCCTTCTGTTGATCTTTGTTGCAAACTCATACAAATCTTGTCCAGCTGACAAATTTTTTTATAATGTTAATGCTGTTTCAGTGATGTCAAGAGACCACGTTATATCTATTGTCTTCACATAAGTGACAACAGTACTGCTGTTCCCATCCAGGTCACGACCCTTTACAGAAAATTAAACCAAATATAAATCATCTAGATAAAAAATTTCTTGATCCTTACTATCCATTTGAAAATCTTACTGTTAGCGAAGGTGCAAATTGTTAGATGTAAGAGAGGACTATGTAGTCCTAACCTCGTCATTTGTACATACAATAAAGGTAATTTTCATTTAATTTAATTTACACATGGTTTTAGAGGTTGTGTAAGGTTTAGAGTGTAAAATAAAAATAAGCTTGACCGTTATGGTATAAGTTATATGTTGTATGTGATCCCCTAACAGAATATATTTTGAAGATGGAAATCTACACTGGAAAATCAGATAATAGTTCGGTGATTGATCTCAACCAAAGACCACTAGATAAATGTTTATTTAAGGGCCATTTAGTTTATTTGGACAAATTTTACTCTTCTACTCCAGAAAATTGCTGTCAGAACTTTAGATTAAAATGGATTTAGAGAACATATTACTGTGGCTGTGCCTTCGACGAAATTCCAAGTTTTACATTGTTTTAATAATGTGGAAAGGTTTGGCCTGAGATTGAAAATGCAGTTGAAATGAACAATTTTGACAACCCATTAACCATAAAAGAAGATGAAACATTGAGTGATGAGCCAGACAACAACATGTTGTTGCTTACAAAAAATGCCAAACAAGGAAGAACCATAATATTGAAAAATGGAATGGAACACTTTTAAATAATCACCACTAGAAGTGTATGGGTGAAGGGTGGGTTATCACCGCTACACAGGGTTGGGCAAAAGTCTAACCTTGTATATGGGTGGGTGGGAGGGTCGTCACCTACCGCCCATACACATACAGTGGTATTAACCCACACATCCTCTTATATGTGTAGAGCGGTATTGAGCCCACTCACCCACACACACAGTCTTATATGTGGGTTAGTGATAGACATTATCATGCTATATCTAAAGTTTTAGACAAATAAATATTAGAATCTTATCTAATCCTTCTTAACCACTATGGTTGGGTGGGAAGGTCATAACCACTGTACATCTTGGTTGAGTGTGAGGGTACAGTTAACACTAGAGTCTTGGGGATCAGGCTTGCTGATATACATATCATTATATATTTAATATTTAATCTAAAAGTATTCTTCTTGTTTTAGAATAAAAGAACTTATCATCTTAACTTACATTCTGGAAACAAAGGTTTCTTTTCCTTTTCTCTGTAATTAACTGGAGGTAAAATACCAGGGAAAAATGGATTAAATGCTAAGACATTGTTTTTGTATCTAGCACATTGGCATCCCCAAGAACAAATACCAAAGTCGCACACAACCATTTTATTCTAGTTAATATGTTATTGCTTACAAATATTTATCTAGTTGCTATGATACATAATAACAGTGTCTTCAATAGGAAATAATCTTTTTATGGCATAAAACCATTTCAATATTACTATACAATCAATTATTAAATAATAACATTTACTTTTCATGTTGAGTGCATGACAAATGCATATGAATGACTAAAAATATTCATTTATTTGCAATTCACAATGATTTTAAATAAAACATTCAAAAGGTTTGTATATTTTTAATTGACTTTCACTGTTTTTGTTAGCATTGATGTTATAAGCAGACAGAGATTTCTCATCCAATTTTAAATTTTGTGTCTCACACTATAAGTCGTTTTTGTGGTCCGTTGTGGAGCGCTAGTGTAGTGCCATGTAAATGTAATGCAGTTTAAACCAGCTGTAGCTCACTAACTAACCAATTTCTGGCACAAATATTCCTGTTACATCTATCTATAACATGCATATCTACTTGCAAGTAATATATAATCAAAGGGTTTAGTCTCCAGGTAAGGTTACTTTATGTATGAAAGGTTAGTTTAACCCATTGGCCTATTTTCACTGAACCGTTCCGTGACAGCTGATCTGGGCTATCACGGAACTGATCCGTGATGGTGACAACACTTTTAAATATTTTTTTACCATTGTAAAGCGGACTATTAGGCATTAGCCTGAAAAAATTTATATAATGTAAATAGTGCAATTTGTAATTGTTGCCAATATTATGCTGATCAAACTACAAGGCCCATCATATTTTTGCTTGTTGTTCAATCATCTTGAATGCTTCTAAAGGATTACCATTAGTGTAAGTTTCTATTTTCATTTTATTTGTAATATATAAAGTTTATTTTATAATTTTCAAATAATTAAATTCTACACATTTTTAATATAAATGTATTATAAACTGAACTCCCACTCAAGTTTTATCTTCCTGTAGTCAGATGTAAACATTATTTTGTATTTTTGACTAAAGTCAAAATGACAAAATTTACTTCCGTTTAAAACTTTTTTTGGTGATAATTTAAAAATATAATATATAAAAAATTTAATATTTTCTTGTAGATAATTCAATTGTCAACAAAACTACAACTCAGAAATGATTTTTAATTGTTTACTAAAAAATATATACACATGCTTTCAAATTTTATTTAAAAAAACAAACATTTTTTGATTTTTTATATTATTATGTTTTAATTATTTTTTAAGTACACAACAATTATATATTTTGAAGCCTGTTTTATTATAAAAAAATAAAATGTTTGCTCTAGCTTGAAAATTGTATTTTGTATGATTTTTTTGCCAAATGCTTAAATTTTCCTTGGTTTTAATAGGATGAATAACTGACTGTACAGTGCAAATCAACTTTTAGGCCACCGGGTTAAGGCAATGTCATGGGATTGTCAACAGCTGTACATATCTTGAAGCAACCAAAGATAATTATTTAATAATGGGCCTTGTAACTAATTTTAACTTTTAAATAATAATTATTGTTTATCTTAAATAAATAAATAAATAAATAAGGTCTTTATTTTGGAGCGGTTTTCAACAAACAATGCTGGTTTACAAAACAACTCAAGTCATATTACAATTATTAAAAAAATTAAAAGCTAATTTTCATAATTCATTATTAAAACATAGAGTTATGTATACAGTACTGTTATATATGAATATATCAGCTTGTATTATACATTAAATATTTGTATACATTGTTTTTATATGTAGTTTCAGATATACCCTGGCCTGTTAAACTGGAGGAAAATTCATTAAATAATTTGGGAGCAAAGTACGTAAATCTTTTTCTTTCAAATTCACGGTGAACGCGAGGCATCTCCAAAACTTGATCCTGTCTAGTGCTGCGAGATCGGATCTGAGACCTGTTTTTTAGTTTTTCCCTCAAATATCCCGGCCTGCCAGTGGTAAGGATTCTATAAACTAGGCATAAGGAGCGCAGAGTACAGGTATCAGTTACAGTCAGCAAACCCAGTGATCGTCGCGCCTCCGAAACATGATCAAACCTTCTTAGTCCACATACATACCTGACACACATATTTTGCACTCTCTGTAATTTGTCTAAATCCCCTCTAGACACAATATTGCCATACACAGGGAGGCAGTAATCAATCACAGTGAGCACAAGAGCCTGGACAAGGCGAAGCTTGGTCTCTTTAGGAAACAAGTACCTATGTTTGTATAACATTCTTAGTCGACTAAGGGCCCGCCGACAAACAGCACTTACATGACCAGACAAAGTGAGGTCACCATCGAACATGAGGCCCAAGAGCTTTGAGGATTCACACTCATTTAGTCTGATGCCGCCAAGTAACACCTCACCGACAGACTCCGACCCCACATTGGAAGGAATCGACAATACACAACACTTTTCCTTATTCAACATACAACTTTTATCTTCCAATGTTTTCTAGTAAGATCACCCACTGTCTTTAATAATTTTACTAATGATACAGTTAACCATTTCTTTATTTCTTATGTTTAAGTTGTACAAAAGATTTCCACAATCATTCTGGATAAGTAAAGTACGGCACTGTACTGACATTATACATAAGACTGGCAATTGCTTATAAATAAGTAATTATAAGGCGTGCACACTTCAAGAGATTAATCCATGACATCTTCAGTGATTATGCTGTTTCCAGCATTTTAGATTGGTTAAATTCTTGCATTATTTTTTATATAAGTAAATAAATAAAAAGTGCATGTGTAAATAGTTATATGATTCAGTTGTTTAGGCGCATTGGTTAGAAAGGTGCATGAGCAGGCCTTCTTTTATAAGTATTAATTGAATTTCCATAACGACCAAGTTTGTGTTTAGTGCTGGTAAAAAGTGCTGGATTTCTCAGTGAATAGAAATAATAAATGGAAATCATTTGTAAAGTATTTTAACAGGGGTCCATACTTGCTCTAATTTTATTAAAGGTGTATATTGCTGACATCCAAATCACCAAGTCTAGAAAATATGTATATATACAGACGATATTGCTTAAGGCTTTAAAACACAAGGACTTCACAGCTACTGAAGAAACACTCACAAATGATCTTGCAATCCTCAAAGAATATTTTAGAACCTGGAGGCTGAATCCTAACCTGTCAAAAAATGAAGTAGCCTGCTCCACCTAAGTAATCGACTAGCTAATCAAAAATTAAACGTCTTTCTAAATGGAGCAAAACTTCACCACAATGATCATCCACAGTACCTGGGAGTAACGTTAGATCGATCGCTGACGTTTAAAAGCCATCTTCAAAAAACTGCAGCTAAAATTAAAACCAGGGTAAATATACTACATCATATTGCTGGAACAACTTGGGGAGCCAACGCACACGTCCTGAGTATTTATCACTGGTGCTTTATCACTGGTTTATTCAGCTGCTGAATACAGTGCTCTCATATGGCTAAATAGCGCACATACAAAAGTGATTGATGTCCAACTTAATAGGGCCACAAGAGCTAGTAATGACACTCTCACGGCAACTTCACTACCTTGGCTCCCAGTGCTGTACAATATAGCTACTCCAGAAATAAGACGTCAGGAGGCACTAATTAAAGAATTCAATAAGATCCTGAATGCTCCGAACCTCCCCATTACCCAGGATCTCCCACATCTGAACGGTCGCTCATAATCTAGAAACCCACCTCTACGTACTGCTTTCCAGTTGAGCAGATCAAATTTCTTGCCCAATACTAGCTGGGCCATAACGTGGAACAGTTTTGACGGACATAATAAGTTCTTCATTAACGATCAGTCAATACCTGTAGGTGGGATGAACCTCCCTCGTAGACAGTGGACATTGTTGAATTGGTTCTGAATTGAAGTGGGCAGATATAACTACATGAAATTCAAATGGGGATTGACAGTAGAGCAGTCATGTGATTGTGGAGAGTCCATCCAAACAATGGATCATATAGTTTCAGAGTGCCCCTTGCACTGTTTTACAGAGGGATTAGCTAGCATAAATAGAATCAGTGAGGCAGGTCATAAATGGCTTGACGGATTGGACTTAGCTCTGTGACAGGATTTTTTTTATCTGGCTGGACTTAACATTTTTATTAATATATAGTGACTTTTGAAGTTTTTCCAAGTTAAACATAGCTTTTATCTAATTTTAAAATTTAAAAAAAATCGTAGCTGACAAAAAAGCAATACAGGGTGTCCCAAAAGTCGACATGCAAACTTCACAGGCTTGTTATATGGATCATTTCTAACAAAAAATGTCCTTTATGTATTGTTAATAGTTACCGAGCTATTGACTTTTTAAATATTTTTAAAATATACGTATTGCAACAGAAAAAAAAATCATTTTTATTCAAGAAATAATGCACGCAGGGCCTTAAAGCTTTTACAATATAATTTTAATTAGTATATTTGCATAATTATACAGTTTTAAGGCATTTCGGGATGTTAAAAACATAAATTAATAGTTTTTAAACTTTATTTTTTTAACTTAAAATAAAGTTACTACTACATTCAGACGGTGACTGCAAATGTATTTTTACCTTAAGCTAATGCCCAAATATCTTAAAAGCCCAAATATCTTAAAAACTTCACTAATTAATGCAGAATTCAAAAATATTAACACATTAATGAATTTGTTAGCTTCTTTTGAAAATTGGTGTATTTTTCAAAATAAGTACACGTTTTTGCGGGATGGTTGACAAGACTAATGACTACTGATTGATCGAGAGCGGAAGGTCAACAATGATCACCTCCAGCCTCTACATGTGACATGGGCACCTTCGCTGATGACCCGATGGGACCCAATACTCTTCGAGAGGAGAGAAGACAGCATAATTGGGATATGTCCAGTCCAATTCCATATGTCAGGAATATATCAGAGAATCCCCTCAGTTCCCCAAAACAGTTTGATTAAATAACTGTCCATAAATCATTAATAAATAAAGTAAAAGGGACGTAATAATTTTCAAATAAATATAAGCTTATCTATATAAAAAATGATTAAATAATAATACAACATAACTATATAATTTAAAGTTAATTTGATTGAGGAATACTGAATAAAAATTATTGTAAATATAATTTCATAGTCTGTTGTATAGTAAGGGAGAAGTGAACATACACATATCTTAATAGGATTATATTATACTAAATAGAATTATCTATAAGGGCTAAGTGCCGAAATACTTAAATACTTAATACTGTAATATTGAAGGATACTTGAATAATAAACACTTGTTTTAAATGCCTAATAATTATTCATGTTTTAAATGAATAATAATATTGAAGGGGGCTTAAATAATAAATAATTTAATCGCCTAAATGTGTATATAATTAATTGAATTGATTTAGAGAGTATATCCGGTGTGTTTAGAGAGTACATCCAGTGTGTTTAGAGAGTATATCCAGTGTGTTTAGAGAGTATATCCAGTGTGTTTAGAGAGTATATCCGGTGTGTTTAGAGAGTATATCCGCTGTGTTTAGAGAGTATATCCGGTGTGTTAAGAGAGTATATCCAGTGTGTTTAGAGAGTATATCCAGTGTGTTTAGAGAGTATATCCGGTGTGTTTAGAGAGTATATCCGCTGTGTTTAGAGAGTATATCCGGTGTGTTAAGAGAGTATATCCAGTGTGTTTAGAGAGTATATCCAGTGTGTTTAGAGAGTATATCCGGTATGTTTAGAGAGTATATCCGGTATGTTTAGAGAGTATATCCGGTGTGTTAAGAGAGTATATCCAGTGTGTTTAGAGAGTATATCCGGTGTGTTTAGAGAGTATATCCGCTGTGTTTAGAGAGTATATCCGGTGTGTTAAGAGAGGATATCCAGTGTGTTTAGAGAGTATATCCAGTGTGTTTAGAGAGTATATCCGGTATGTTTAGAGAGTATATCCAGTGTGTTTAGAGAGTATATCCAGTGTGTTTAGAGAGTATATCCGGTATGTTTAGAGAGTATATCCGGTATGTTTAGAGAGTATATCCGGTGTGTTAAGAGAGTATATCCGCTGTGTTTAGAGAGTATATCCAGTGTGTTTATTCAAGAGGGAATTTAATTGTACTAATTATAGATTGTTAAGCCCTGTATATTTGATTTAACTCTACATAATGTGTTTCGAAAGGAGTTAGACCAGATTTATGTAAACATTTATAATTTTACAATTTAACCTTATTAAAGGTGATAAAAGGAATTAAAACCTGACTAGTTCTTGTACAATAATATTATTTGTTTACTAGACCATTAGGTCAGTTACTTTGAAATCCTCATTTGACTAGTAAATAGTACCTAGATTAAATTATATACTGTATGAAATTCATGTCTTTAATCAAACGTATATTTAAGGTAGTAGTGATAAGTGGATAGAGGTTTCCTCCATATTATGAAATAAACATGTCAGATTATCTATTTCATTGTGTGCATTAATTGGCCCTGATCCCAATCATTGATTTGATACCTCTCACTTTGATTTAATCTGTCAAGCGAAGTGCGTAAATTAAATATAATTTTATTTTAATAAATTCTAATCAAGTTTAAGATTTCATATTTTTAAGATAAGCTGTCCTCGACCATAACTTTACATGTTGTAGTTGAACACAAAAATCTTACACATTGTACCATGTAAATTGATGAGAGTGTTTTGATAAACAACTGGGCTCATGTTGTGTGTTCAACTTATGTACTTATCATTAAGACAAGACATTGAAACAACACCAATTAGTGTCTAACTTCTGATTGCTTTATTTATGGATGATAATTTGTAGAGAAGGTAAATTTGTTTAGTACAGTGCATTTGCTATCCGATATTTTAATGAAGCTTGAGTTTTGCCATTAGTTTTATTGAGTTAATAGTGACCGGAGAGCTAACTTAATACCATGGAAAGACAGATTTTCCATATATTTCCAAATTACTTCATTCATATTTTGAAGTTTTCCGGAGTACTTTCTCACAATGTGTACATTAAAACTTCTAAATCTAACACTGTTTACTCCATATTTGGTCTTGTTATCTGTTTTATCATTCAGAGCTTGAGTGTTCCAGCTGTTAAGTATTTTGAAAACCTACATGAAGATTCTCCTATTAAAATAGTTTCTTCTGACAGAGGTTCTATTTTGACAAAATTCGTGAAATGTTTCTACCCAATAATTATGTCAACTACACCTCTAGTAGCTATCATAAATACTTTATGGAAGTGCAAAACTCTTTTTCCTTTACATATAAAACATGTTTATGAGAGTGACCGAATTTTGAAAAGCACTAGTATTTTCTTACAGAAACAGACAAAATTTGCAAGAGTATTCATAATAAGTTGTTTGGGTCTTAGTGTTCCCATTAAAGTACTGTCGATCACGACTCTGGTGATTCTGCATGACGTAAATAACTACCTAATATTATTTTGGGTAGTTTCTCTTTACTTTGCTGACTTAGTTGGATTTGTCACAGAAATTCAATTTATCCTGATATGTAACTCATTACGAATTAGATTTAGTGAGATAAACAACAGACTAGAAAGTATATTTCTGACACATGATATCATGCTAGAGTACAGAATGAGGAATTTTGTAAAAGTATGGAAAAATCATGGAACAAAAATGGACAGAGAATCATCAAAAAAATTGTTTACAAAAGACACTAAATACCCATTGAAAATGAATTTGAAATGTCGAAATCAAATTTCACTTTCTAAAGAGTCAAAATGCAATATGCCAATTTTCGTAGTGCCTTTAGGAAATTCTAGTTTCAAAGAAAACTTTAGTGAGTACTTAAGAGATGATTTTGCTAGCATCATGAATAAGACTGTTAAAGTTCCAGCTGTTGATGTCTCTAAACAACTTCGTGAGCTGCGCCTCAGCTACAGACATCTCAGTGCTGCTCTTAGCCTTCTCAAATCCATGTATGAATATGTTTTACTTGCTTCTGTGTTCACATCCTTCTTGTTAATTCTACTTAATGTTTACTTCGTTATTTATGGCTTTGTCAAGATATTTATCCTATCAAATCGTTTTGATGTGTTCTTCTGGATTTTAAAAAGTCTATGCCGATTTACCGGACTGCTTATGACGTGTGATCTTACAGGCAAAGAGGTAAGATTAGGTTTAGTTAATACCCTCTATTGAATAATGTAGTAACCGTAACTACATTAACAACTTCTGGTCTAAAACAGCCAGAAACAACCAGTTTATTTGTACGTAAATTGGGATTTATTGTCAAATTTATACTTCAAACCAAATGATTTTAGTTTGGTCAAGTGGTCTTTGATCAGTTTTGTTACTTGAAAAGTACTTAGGAAATTTAGAGGATGAACAAAATTTGTCACTAAAAAAACATAATGATAAAATCTCTATTTATTGATTCATTTTCATTGGAAATTAAGCCAATTTGCAATTTTTTTAAAGTTGAAAAAGTTAAGTATTTTGTAATTGTTGTATCTGTATTAGATGAAATGATTTGAAATGGTAAAACCAGTATTTCAGATTATTTTAACAATTAAAGAATGGCTATATAGGAATCAATGTTGAGCTTAAGTTTACTATACATAGAGAATACAAAACAGAAAAGCTTACACGTATTTAATTCATTGTTTCTAAAACTACTGTTCCACAATTATACGCTATTACTGTAGCATTGAAAGCTTTCCGATTTGAGAAATCAGGTTTATAGGTCTTTTAAATATTGATTTATAAATATGTACACATACGCATGCAAATGTATAAATATATAGCTTAAAAATATTCGTTTAGTAAAAAAGAATTATTTAAATAATAATGATATGATAACAAGATCACTATTAAGGTATAAAAATGTTAACAACATTTATTACCAGAAGGATAAATAAATATGTTGGTTACCTAATTTAACACACATAATGTTAATTAATATTTATAATTTAAAGTAACCGAAAGCATCATACTAAAATAATAAGATTATAAAATAAATGATTGCATATGCTTTATATATTTTCTTAATAATATACTCGTATTATATGTTGGTATAAATGCAAAATAAGTGAACTAGAATAGCACATATTTATTAGAATATAAGTGCAAAGAGTACAAATATCATGGTGATCAATATCGGTAAACCACGTTTACCATCCTCAGACCAAAGAGAATCACAAAGGAACCAGACACATAGACACAGATCTAAATAAAAAGGAATTAATAAGTAATTATTGCAGACAATTTGAGTAAATAGTATAATATTTATATTGGAAACAACTGCATAATACCATATTCAATTATATAAATAAGTAATGAGTAACATTCAGATGGATTCAGTACAACATAGGACAAAATCACTTTCGGAAACATTATACTATAAATCTCATTTCCTTGCTGTTGAAAGTTACTAATATGTAATAAAGTTGTTTTTCATTTGTTCGGCTATCACGTCCTCATTACCCAGCGTTGTTGTCGCCTAAAGAATGTGGCAAGGAGTGACTTTTAGGACCTTTTCTCATCTTGCGATTGAGAGGGCCAGGCTTCTCTGTACCTGGTAACAGCCCCTCATCCAAAAGGCTTATTGTGTGCCCCTTCAAACCTCATCCAATCTGTGCCATTTGCACATTACGATTGTCTCTCTCGGACAGTTCAGTCTTCCTCTCTGTATTTCATTTAGTTTTAGTGTCTTTGTTTTCATGTTCCGTGATTTCATTTTCTGTGTTCCTTGGCGTTGTCGGCAAGCTTACCACTCTAGCTTGGCAGCCGACAGCGACATGTTTTGTGCCTAGAAACGTTTAGCCTTTAGCCCTGGCTCCAGGGTCGGAGAGTCATAGACGGGCACCTGCAAGGCTACTGACGAAGTTTTCCTAGAGGCATAGTGCGGAACCTACAGGCTGGGACTAGCCTATACTAGCGTCCCAGAGGGGCAGTCACTTCTTCACCCTTTCCGCTCCATCCATCAGCCTCCGGGATGAAGACATGCAGGCGTATTTCTTTTAAAGAACGGAGTTCTCAGGTAATTCTTCACTTGGTTGATCCCATTATTATCCCAACATCTTTATGTAAACAATGTCTTGTGTATTGATAGATTTATCTCATAGTTACATGACTGGCCTATGTATTCTATGGAATATCCTGTGGCGAATAAAGTATTCTATTCTATTCTATTCTATTCTATTCATTATGAGTCGTCCAGTTTAGCTGTTGGATTTCGGATTAGTTATTAATTTAATTATTATTTTTTTTGTAACTTACCAAATTTCTTTTGTTACTCGAGGTCCCGTAAGTTCAGATGCCATTTTAAAATTTTGTCTTTTATTATTTGTAGTTGTTTTCTAGTTGTAGTTTATTCATTCATGTATTCTGTTAGTTATTTATTATTGATGATTTTCTCTTGTTTAATTGTTTTTGTTATATGATTTATTCTTGTTATACATTTTTAAGAGCTCTATATTTATATATTTATAAAGTGTTTTTAGGCCTAATCATTTTGATTTACATTTTATTGATACTTTGTACAATTTATATTTGTTGATCTTGTTTTCTACATTTATTTATTTCTTTTGCCTTGAGGTCAACATATATTTATAATTTTCTGTAACATTTAATAAATATCGTAACTTTTCACAAACGGTCAAGAACCCGTTTTGTCCGTAAATATTTATATTTTTTTTATTTGTAACTTAATATTTTTGTAATACAGTACTTTTGAATTAAATGTTTTTTTAGTTTCATGTAATAAACAATATTTTTGCCATTCAACTTGAGTTAGTCCTCCTACCCACATTTCTTACACAAGAGTATGGGGGTTGGTTACGACCTTTGGTTATAGGACCTTTTCCTGGCCCTCATTGGTGACTAATGTTGAGTTACAATTTGGATCTTCCCAATAAAATTAATATACAGTATATTAATTTTATTGGGTTATGCATGGGCTATGAATGGGATTGTGGATACTATTGAAAATTAGGGTGGCGTATCACGTGTTTATGAAATTATTGAAAATACCTTTTTCAATTAGTTTTGACTGCTCAGTTTTCATTGTTATCAAGTCAGGCTTCGGTGACTGGACTAAGTAGGAGGTTCTGGTTTGAGAAGACCTTTTAAGATATTCGTTCAAGAGTACTCAGATAACAATGTTTTCAGTCACACAAAAAATACGCTTTCTCTGTTATTTATTAACCGATCTTTAAAACTGGCATATCGTTGAATTTGGCTTAACGTAGTCTATAAATCATGTGTTTTAAGATTTTTTGATAAAAAGTTTAGTTTTTTTTAGATATTTGACTTTGAAATTTTTAAACAGCCGCCATTTTGAAACAGATAACTTTAGACCTTTAGCCTTTTTACGTAAAATATATCTTTGTTCGGTCAACCTTCATACGAAAATTCAGTATTGTATGTCAAAAGGATTTTGAGATATTTAAATTTGTGTAAAAACACAGACAGGCAACGAATCGAGATAGGACATATGTATATGACATTAGTTGCTTGTATTACACTGCTGAATAATAACGACACTTTCACATATATTCAATAATAAAGGATTAAATCGCGCAGTGTAACCAACAGAAATAAGCAGGCCACCGCAAGTAGGGTTTAATACTTTTTTTGTCAAAATTTGAGTGAAAACAGTATTTTGTAAAGGTAGTAACACCTCAAAGGGCCACTAATCAAGTCCTATTATAAAAAAAAAATAGTATGTAGTATATTTTAACATAAATATATCCTATATAACGTTTACTGACAGTTTTAGTAGAAATTTTAATAAAGGGGTAATTTTTAAGGGTATTAATATCTTAAAACGCTATATTTAAATTGTATAGTATAAAATAATAAATATGTAACCTATTTCAGTACAATTGCAGTATATCCTAGAGTGCTTAAAAACATTGTTTTCCTATATATTACAATAAGAGGTGGTTTTCACCCCCTTAAAACAAAATCACAACTTACACTCATGTAACTTTTGAAGTAGAGAGTAAGATATCCTAATTCCAAATGTTCTGAAAATTTGGTCTTTCAGAAACTTTCGGAGGTTTTACCTTACATTCATCTTCAGTGACTGGACAAACTGTCACACATTCAAACAAACAAATAACCTCCAAGACATCCTCTTTATTTCTAAGTTACCACTAAAAACCAACAAGATACCTTACAACAGAGAGCTATAATGAAAAACCTCTTCGATTCCACCGTTTTCTTCTAAAAATCAGATAGAGTTGTATCCTATTTCTTAACAATTAGCACAGTTTTATATTATGCTTGTTACGATAAAATTCTTACCCACTTCCTGATGAGCTAGAAACTTGAAATTTGGCATACTTGTCGGGTTACTGAACAACCGACTGGAAAAATTCCAAAAATTATAAATTTTTAACCCTCCAAAAAAATCAACATGGCGGACGGGATTTTTTTTAATTGTGTGTAGAATTTTATACATACAGCTTGATTGTGGGCAAAACGTTGGTTGTATAGCAAATCTGACAACATACTCCAGACTTGTAATTCAATTTTCTAAAATTTTTATAGGGGACATTTTTTGTATTTTTGATAATAACTACACTAAAAATCGCTAAATTCCTATTTTCCTTTTAAAAAATTGTAATTTTGTTAAGTTTTTCGTATTTTATTGCCTTATTAACATGATGTGAGATTTTCAAAACTTACATACTATTTACCTTTATTACTTTGTATTTAAAACTGCTACTAAATTTTATTTTTCATTTTTCATAACTCAGACAAAAATCAAAATGGCTGACATAAAAACGTTGACCTGTTTCCAGAGGTAAAGTTTTTGTTATACTTAAGCAGTAATATTTAGTTGAATTAAAATTCAATGAAATATTTTAATTAACAATCAAGTTTTGAACAAAAATGTGTTATATACTTTTGTCATTCATAGAAAAGTTTCCTCAGAAAAAGTCAGTAAAGTTGAGTTTTGTCGAAAACATTGATTTTTTTAAAGTTACACCCATTTAAGTATTTTTAAGGGGACCCAGACACTTAAATACTGAAAAAAACCACTTTTTTTGTTTTTTGCTGATTATTGTAGTGTGTTTCTTTCTGAACATTTTCATATATAACATGTTACATTTTGCCCTTCCGAAAATATTCAAAAAAATTTTTTTGTAAAACTCAACAATGGTTGAGATTGATCTCTAGGCAACAACAGTATATGTAACTTTATATAGTAAGACTTTCTATTCATATGGAGCAGTAATTTTGTTGTGTGGTTGGCTATACCTTCATGCTATTCCACAGTTCACAGTCCAGAATCCAGATGTTATGTTATTGTTTTGTGAATATTAGTTTGTTTACAAACAATAGTGTGAGATTTTTGCTGAATATTAGTTTTCATTTTGTAAATAGTTTTTATAGTGATAAAATAAGCCTAGAAGACCAAGGAAACCAGGAACTGTTTTTAAAAAGCGCCGTAATGTATGTGTCAAGAAAGTACAGCCAACTTCTGATGACCAGTCTGCTAGACCTATCTCAAACTTACAAGATAGGCCTAGTTGTTCAGGTATTTCTAAGGTTGATAGGCCTACATTAGATGATGTTGACAGTGCTTCCAAAATTTAAATAGGAGATGTGGATGAAAATTACTCTGTATATAGTGAACAAACAAGTGTAAATATAGTTTTAGAATTAGATTTATTATCTGAGGCATTGTTTAGTTCTGTAAAGTGCGTTAAATATAAATTTTCACTTATAAATATAATTCTAACTTTGATCGCGATTTCCCGAAAAATTAATTTTTTTAACTTGGTGCACAGTTTTCTCAGGAACCAATGAAGATAATGGAATGAAATTTTTACCACAGTTTCTATAGGTACCTTAGCAGACTTTAAAGTGAGGATTTTTAAATACGTTTGATATTAAGAGTTTTATAAATTTTTTAAAATAATATTTTGATGCAAAATATTGAGTTATAGAAAAAAATTTTTTTCTCAATCCCTAATAAGTGTATTTCAAAATCCCTGCTTTAAAGTGTACTACATATGGGTAAAATTAAGTAGAAAAAAAAGTATTGCTCTAGCTTCAACAGTTTCTGAGAAAAGTGTGCACCAATATTGGAAAATTAACATGGGGAAGATAGGAGTGTCCGGGTCCCCTTAAAAGAAGCTATAAACTTAAAGGCATACACACTATTTAAGTTCACTTTTCTGTAAAGAAAAATACTATATAGTTTTATTTTGCACTTTTCATAAACCAGAAAAAATTCAAAACAGCTTACTTGTTTTCACAGTTGGAGTTTTTGTTTTACTGAAGCTACAATATTTGATTGAGATAACATATAATGAAATAGTAAAACTAAGAATGAAATTCTGTACAAAAAGTGTAATATATATTGTTGTGGTACATGCTATAGTTTCATCACAAAAAGTCAGTAAATTTGAGTTTTGTCAAAAATATGTGATTTTTTTAAAAGTCCCTCCCATTTTTAATAAGCATTATTAAAATGCTTACCGAACTGGGAGACACAGGACGGGGGTTTATGAGCACCTGCCCTCACAAGCAGGGGTCCGTTTCTTCAACAAGTTGCCCAATTCAATAAAGAGTGCCCCGACGCCCAAGGCGTTAAAAACTCGTTTGAAACGCTTTTTAGCGTCCCAAGCATTTTACAGTGTTGACGAGTTCATGGCACACGACTGGGGGACCAATCAGAAGACTGACGTCCGGCACTGGAAGTGGGTACATTGGCAGTACAAATGTGGTGAGAATGGAAATTCTGTATGTTCAAATGGGGTTTTGATGTGGCGTGATTGTAAAATTTAGAACTAATCTGACGATTGCTATACACTGTTATGTTCTGGCAATAAAAGATTTGATTTGATTTGAAAATAAGCTAGAAAATTTAAACCCTACACACTAATTACTTTCACTTTTCTGCTGACAAAACTGTTGTAAATTTTTATTTTGGCCTTTCATTACCAAGGAAAAATTCAAAATGGCTGATGAGAAAATGCTTACCTGTTTGCATTGCATAGTTAAAGTTTTGTTTGAACAACACTGTAGTATTTAGTTCAGATAACATTCATGAAATAATAAAACTAACAATTAAATTCTGTACAAAAAGTATTATATTCATTTTTCTGGTATATACTATTGTTTCCTCACAAAAAGTCAGTAAAGTTGAGTTTTGTCGAAAACGTATGATTTTTTTTGGAATAGTTCCTCCCATTTAAGTATGAATAAAATATGTTGGAAACTATAAACCTCATACACTATTAAACTATTTTTATATTTGATATTGCATATCTCAAAACATATAAAAAATTCAAAATGTGGATCAGAAAATGCTGTCATGCGTGCACAGTTGAGGTATTTGTGTTTTGCTAAAGTTGCAATGTTTGGTTTAGAACACATCAAATGAACATTACATTGAACATTGAATAAAATGTTAAATTCATAATAACATTTTATTCAAGAATTGTTATATACTTCTATGCAGTATATAATACAGTTTCCTCACAAAAAGTTGGTAAACAAAACTGCTTTAAAATTAGATTTTTCATCATTCAAAATGGCTGATTTAAATGCTGACATACGTGGTAAACTCATCTTAATTGGCATCCATGATCAACTTGGGTAACCACCCTTGATTATCAACTTAGGTATAGACCGCGCGGTGAAGGTCCGGCCTCGAGCCCACCGAGCGGTGATAGGGAGGAGACGGGTGGAGGGCCCAATATGCCTGCAGTCCTGGAAACATTCGCTACTGTCAGACTTTCCCACGCTTGCCTCTAAAATAAGTTACGTTAATTGTTATCTACGGATGCACATTCAGTACGTTTCCAGACTGCGTGCGATATATTTGCTTGTGGTTTAGCGTGTTAGGAATGTTTACTCAAGTGTACGATAAACATTTATGTAGTTGGTTATATGTTTGTTTATATCAAACTACTGTAGTGTAATAAGTCAGATTGTGTTGTTTTTCCTTTTTTTCTGTCCCTTAAGTGTGTTAAGAGTCTGCAGAGCTATACTGGTTTAATTCTCATAAAAACAACGTTATTTTGAATTCATATTTTTATCATTATTTATTTACCAAACGTTGTGTATGAGGTGTCATTTAAAATGCTATCATATTGCGAATTGGGTTTGCTTTTGATATTATGAATACATACGCCTAGTTTTCAAAAATAGGTGAAAATAAAAACTTCAAACTAAATAATTTTTATATTTATTCTATTAAACTAATTATGAATCCACAAAGCAGTTCAACGAGTAATTTCACTCTTGATCAAATGCAATTTGTTTGGAAAAGACCGTTTAAAAATAACTGTTAAATTTTGACACGCGTTATCATTTGTCCGGTTCGAAAAAAAAACATCGTTCTAATGAGATTTAAACCAACATGGCCGACAGCCTCTGCAGACTCTTAAGGTTGTAAAATTAGTGAACGTAAATCCTAAATAGTTTATTCCTTTAGTGGTTCCTGCCTCAACTATGGCTCGCTTTATTCCTAAAGTAGCCCAAGGAAAAATTACTAGAAGTCAGACTAGGGAAATTATTTGGAGAGTAAGTGAGTTCATGGCGAATGAGGCCAAATTAAGAGATGAACAACGAATACCCGTAAAAAATCGTTAGAACGAACTGCAGTTGCATGTAGCATTTCAAAAACTCTTATAAAGGAAATTCGGCGTGAATAGTGTTTATTGGACACTTCAGCGGAAGGAGAGTGTTCGTTCACAACTCCCAAAAAATACAAGAGAAAAACAACAGCGACAGAACTAGACGATGTGTCGACAAATGTGTCGTTAAAAAAACAGTCCATGAGTTTTATAAAACTGACGAGTCACTCCCAACTCGTCATTTTTATTTTAAACCAATTTAAATAAAAATTAGGCTATATGTATTTTAACGATACGGGAAATCATAGAAATATTTTTCTTAGTGACAGTAAGAAGTATATATTTCTTAGTTACTTAATTTCAATTAAAGTTATTAACTGATTTATAATTTTTTATGATATATTTAATAGTTGTTATTGATATACGTTTTAATTTGTTAACTTTCAAACTCTTAACCTATTTGATGATTTTATTTTAAATACTGGTCTAATTATAAGAGATACCAAAATACAAATTCTCCGTAAACGCGTAAACAATCACCCTTTACGATCTGTCTGTGACTGCCTCGCTCAGAGTCGATGTTTTTATATGACTAGTAGGCCAGCCAGGAGGCCGGACCTTCAGCGCGCGTACTATAACCCCTATGATATATGTTTGTAGCATCCTGTGATGAATTTCCGTAGCCCTCGTGATCATCTTAGGTAGCTTCATGAACATCTTGGGTAGGCCCCTGTGAACATCTTGGGTAGACCCCCATGATAATGTTGGGTAGTCTTCATGATCAATTTGCTTAGCCCCTCTCAATCAACAATAGTAGCCCCTATAATCAATTTGAGTAGCCACATGTGATCAACTCGGGTAGCTTTCGTGACCAACTTAGTTAGTCCCCTTAATTGACTTGCATAGTCAGTCAATCGTGATTAACATGAGTAGAACCATGATTAACTTAGTTAACTTCCATTATAACATGAGGTACACCTCCCCTACTATTAACTTTGGTACTACCCATTATCAAATGTGGTATACATTTATAGTATACACGTAATTAACTTGGGTAGCCACTCAGGATAAACCTAGGTAGCCTCATGATCAACGTAGCTAGCCTCCATGATTAGCTTGGGTAGCCACCCATGATTAACTTGTATAGCCCCAAGATCAACTTTTGTGGCTCCCCGTAATTAACTTGGGTATCATTTGTGATCAGTTTTCATAGCAGTCAGATTGGGTAGCCAACCATGATCATTTTTGGTAGTTACTGATGCTCAAACATTTCTTGATTGAATTGGGTAACCACATGTTATCAACTTGGGTAGCCCTCTTGATCAAGGTAGATATCCTTCGTGATCAATTTGGGTAACCACCCTTCATCAACATATGTGTAAATAGCCCTCTGGCTAGTTCATCTTGGCTTTCCCCACATGATGAACTTGAGTAGCCCTCGTCATTAACTTAGATAGCTAACTGTGATCAACTTAGGTGGCCACCCATGATCAACTTGGGTAGCCACCCATCAACAACTTAGGTAACCCTCTATGATCATCTGGGCTAACCCTCATGATCAACTTGACTTAGCCCCGTTGGTTAATTTTTGTAGCCATCCGTGATCGACTACAATCAACAGGGATTCCAGTGATTAACTTGAGTAGCAACCATGAATAGCTTGGGTAGCAACTGTGATTATCATGCTTAGTACCCGTGATCATCTTGAGCATTTGTGATCAGTTTGGGTAGCAATCTGCTGGGTTACTAACCGTCACCATCTTGAGTAGCTATTGATGCTAGCACCAGCAAGGGGCTTGGGGGCGAAGCCCCCAACGAGCGAAGAAAGTATTCTTATTACACGAGACCTTTATTTGTAAATAATATAATCAAGGATATTACTAAAATAGTATTAAAATTGTATAGTACCTTGTGAATACCCCCTCCCCCCACCTCTCAACAGGTGGGCGCTCCTCAACAGGTGCCCAATTAGGCAACCCTGGCCAGTGACAACTAATTAATTATAACTCAGGCTAAACTCTTTCAGTCTAAAGCAGTGCCGGTGGTGCTAAAAATGTGCGTCTATTCTGATATGGTTAAGTTTAAAAAAATGTGAGTTATTATTACATGTCTAGAGTTTGTGGGTTTTTCTTGTTCCGTTAGTTTGTGGGTTTCTCTTGTTCTGTTAGTCTGTGGGCTTATCTTGTTCCGGTAGTTTGTGGGCTTATCTTGTTCTGTTAGTTTGTGGGCTTATCTTGTTCCGTTAGTTTGTGGGCTTCTCTTGTTCCGTTAGTTTGTGGGCTTATCTTGTTCCGTAAGTTTGCTAATACCTTATCTCCCTTGTTTCTTGATTATCAATAAATATTCAACTAATGATGTTTTTCATATTACTAGAAAGAAATTTATATCCTGGTAAAGTCCTATTTGGATACCCACATGGAAGAATATGTTAGATTAAGAGTCTGCAGAGGCCATTGGCCATGTTGGGTACTCAAACTATTCCCAAACCTTTAATAATGTAGTAGACTAGCAAAAGTGTTGTAATTTTTAATAGAATAATTTATATATCAACATAACATCACACACAAACGTTTTGCTACATTAATACAAATATTTTATAGTTCTCAATTTTGTTGTTCAGGCAACAAAAACTCTGGAGAAACTCGGGGATTGTGCTAGTCTGAGTTTGACTAAATGTACAAAAGAAGAGGTAAGTATGGCCATGTTACATCACTAGCTTAGTGTTTACAATGTCATTTATCTAATACAAAGTTTTTAATGACTCAATACATCTTTTTTTATACAACATATGATCAACACTGAAGAATTGTCACTAATATTAAGCTAAACTAAAACAAATAGATTAATAATCACTCATTTATCATTGGGATTATCACAGAAATCCGCTCTCAAATAGTCCACAAGAGGCAAGCTACTTGGCTCCTTGGCACTTCAACGGCTTGGGCACAATTGAAATGGTTGAGGTGTTAAAAAATTGTCCTCTGTTCGTAGTTATGCACTAAGGTCTTAATTCTTCAATATTTTCACCCTGAAAGGCACGGGAAGCCTTCAAAGTACGTTTTTCGACCATAAGAATAACATAGAGAGAGATCTAAATTAATCAAGTAGTAACAGGTGTTCAAATGATTTACAAAACGTTTTAACATGTGTTGCTGTCCTTCAATGGCCTCCAGTGAGAATTGTCGAATTGCGTAGTGAAGATAGAATTTCCAGAGTTATCACAGTCAAGCTTGGTGATTCAGAGTTGTTCAAGAGACCTGCAGTGAAACATGTGCTACTTCTCTCACTTCAAAAAAGGCTTTTGCTGAACTTTGTTGTTCAAAAGTTTAAATCTGAAACTTTGATAAATCACTAATTTAAATTTGATTTATTAATCAGTAGAAAATAAAATAAATAAGTTGTTTTGTTTTTATAATTTAAATAAATACAGTTTAATATAAAGTAATGAAATAGGAACTGTAGGAAAACGTCAGTTTTAGCCAAAGATTGTTTCATTGTTGCAAATTCAATGGTCAACTCAAGGGTTATCAGATGCTCAGATAAGAGGTAGTGCTTTCCAAACTGATCCTCAAGCTCCTTGCTCTCTCTGGACATTCTTTGTTCCCGTCTTGTGTCTGACTGACCAACATGACCATGTAGTCATTGTCTAGCTCTTTCATTGAGTCATCAGTATCTCACACTTATAATAATCGGATCAGCAGTAGTCCTTATTACTATTAATTACAATGACCTCTCAAGACATTGTTATTAACAGTTTCTATCAAGATCTTGATGGAATAATTGGAAACATTCCCGCTTACAGTAAAATTGTATTATTAGGTGATTTCAATGCTCGAGTAGGAAATGTCTATCAACTGAGGCTTAGAGTCATTGGTAGAAATGGAATTGGAATTGTTAATTCAAATGGGTTGAACTTGCTGAACTTGTGCACAGTTCATGGTCTTGTAATAACAAATACAATCTTTCAGCAAAAAAAAATTAAATTCAAAACATCTTGAAAACACCCTAGATCTGGACATTGGCATCTTATTGACTATGTGATTGTCAGACAGCGGGATCTAAATGATGTCAGTATAACAAGAACAATGAGGGGTGCCGATTGTTGGTCAGATCACAGATTAATATGTTCAAAAATGAATATAACATTAAAATCAATATTTAGTATATATCCAAAAACAAATCACTCAATATAATTTAGTGACCTCAAAATTAAGAAAGTTTTTTAAATGAATTTAAAAAATGCCTTATTGAATAAGCAAATAATATAGTAAATTTTGAAGATATGTTGCCAAATAGTAGATGGATCAAGTTCAAAGAAGCAGTTCTAATATGGTGCAAAAATGTCTGTAATTAAAAGAAATCAAAGTGCTGATTGGTTCAATGGCAATATGAACATATAAATCCCGTGTTGGAATAGAAAAGAAGGTTATTCACAAAAAAAGTTAAATAACCCAAATAATAAAACCTTTGAAGTTAATTTGAAGTCAAACCACAAGAAGATTAAAAAACAAATGGTAGTCAGACAAAGCTACAGAAATGAGCAAATGTGCTGAAAGTCTTCTTGATGCTGAAAGTCTCAAATATGCAAAATAGAGACAATAAAGCCTTCTTTGATGCCTTGAAAACTATTTATGGACCGAAATCAAAATTGATCTGCCCTATAAAAGATGAAATTGAAAATATCTTAACAAAAAACGATGATATAGGAAATAGATGGAAAAACCACTATGAAACTCTTCTTACCATAGAGAGCAATATAGATATAAGTTTTGTCTCTAATTTGTCACCAGTCTATTACACAGGCCCGACCAGAGGGGGGGGGCAAAATCCCCGGGACCCGTGGCCCAAGGGGGCCCGGGCCCGGCCGCGATTTTTTTTTTTTTTTTTTTTTAGGAAATTCCAAAAATCCTTTATTAAAATATTTTACAACAGATTGAATTTACTTGCGGTTTTAATTATGAAATTATTGTAAGGAATATTATGCATTTGGAAAAGGCAATATGCAAGAAATTATTTCTTTGCATAAGTTACAAAATTAATAAAAATATATCGGGAATACATTGCGCGTGGGAGCGGGAGCGGGCGCGCCACCTGATCGGAAGCTCGCTGAGAAGAAAGAAAAGATTCCTGAGCACCAAAACAGCCTTAGCCATAAAGAATGTTACTTAAAATGGAAAGATCTGGAATTAAATCTTAACAAAGGAGGTAGCATTGAAAAACAATTGCAGCATGAAATCACTACCTGGAAACAGATCTTACACAGACTCCTTCACGTAACTTTATTTTTAAGTGAGCGAGGTCTCTCTTTTAGAGGGGAAACTCAAAAGGTGGGTCATGCAAACAACGGCAATTTTTTAGGTGTGCTAGAACTTTTAGGTCATTATGACTCTATTTTAGCGAAGCATCTAGATCAGGTTAAGCAATCTCAAGAATCGTATAAGAGAATGCAAGTGCATTATTTGTCTTGGAGAACTCAAAACGAATTCATAGCAAGTTGTGCTTGATTATGTAAGGAAAGTTATTGTGGGCGAACTCAAGCGATCTAAATACTATTCTATTATGGTTGACGCTACACCAGACTCAAGTCATGTAGAACAGACCTCTTTTGTATTTAGATACGTTATTTTCAAAGAAGACGTAAAAGAATATGAATTCCATGAACGATTTTTGGAGTTTTCCGACTGCAATGAAAAAAACTGGAGAAGAAATCGCAAATCTAATCAAAGAAGTTCTTAAAAAATATGACATACCCTTAGATGACTGTAGAGGACAAGGATTCGATAATGGCAGTAATATGAGTGGCAAGTATAAGGGTGTTCAGGCTGATATTTTAAAATTAAACTCCCTGGCTGTGTACTCACCCTTTGTTTGAACTTATGTGGAGTATGCGCTGCTGAGAGTTGTACTGAAGCTTATGGTATCGAACTGGAACTCCCCACTCCCCGTGCAAGAAAGAGGAAGACTTTTCACGATGAAACAGCTACAGAAGATGTAATGTTGATTTTATCCCCGGAAGAACGCTTCAAAACAGAAGTTTTTTACACAATAATTGATGTTTTGGTGGCCAACCTGAAAACGAGGTTCACAGCAATGAAATTTTCATTTTTATGGAAGTATAACGAAATGGACGAGAAGACGATCACAGAAAGTTGTCTCCCCAATGTGTGCATTGCTCTTCGCATATTCTGTTGCCTACCAGTATCCGTTGCTCAGGCCGAGAGATCATTTAGTGTTTTGAGCCGAATTTAAAATTGTTTAAGATCTACTATGGGTCAACAACGATTATCTGATTTGGGACTGTTAAGCATAGAGTCAAAACTTGCAAAAACTCTTGATTTCGACCACGTAAACCAAAACTTTGCGGATATGAAAGCAAGAAAAGTTATGTTGTAACTAACATTTCTATTGTAAATAATTAAAAGCTATGTTTAATTGTTAAAACTGTTTTAATGTTCTTCCTTCCTGTGTCAATAACATGAGTGTTTACTATTGCAAATCCCAGTTTATGAGTTAGCAGATTTTCGGGAATTTTCGTTCAACTAGGTTTGGGGGGGGGGGGCCCGGTCGGGTCTCATCCCCGGGGCCCGGCCTGGCTCTGGGCGGCCCTGCTATTACATAGATAACAGTGTAGGTAAAGTCAGTGTAATGGAGTGGGAACAGCGTTCCCACACTGGCTTTTAGCAGATACAAAAAAAAAAATAGCCATTGGTTTTCTATATATTAATTTAGTGTAAAATGGTTTATGTCAGTAATAATACATTACTTTACAAACATTTGTAAACAAGATTGATGATGTGTTCAATAATAATATACTATACTATCTGCTTCCGAAGACAACCTCATTTGTACTGTGCAGAGGATACTTTAGAGACAATGAAAACAAAAATAGAAATGCTCTGTACAAGTTCCAAATTGAATTCAAAGAAAATTAAAAACAGCTTCATAGATTATTTGGATAAGAGCTTGATTATTCCAAAGGATTCAAACCCGCTGATCAATTACTCCATTGAACGAGACTGACCATCAAGCATATATCAGCGATAATGTTTATCAAGGCCCAAATATCCGGACTTAAAAACAGAGAACTACCTCTGGACATGGCTACGACGACACCGCTCAGATGATGATAATGCTCATAAACTTGACAAAAGAAGTAGTAGAAAAAGATGCATTGCCAATTATCTATAAACAGTTTTATTTCTCTCTTTGTAATTGATGGTGTATATGTTTAATTTAAAGAATGAGGTTATGATGGTAAAGCAGTAAAACCTCCATAGGAGTTCTTAATAACTTTTTACAATGTATTGTAAAGTAATAAATTTAATCTATAAAAATAAGGTTATTATTTCTTTATTTTATTTTTTTCCCTATAATTTTACATTTTAAATTCCTGAAGGCTTAGCGTTATTCCATGAGCTCAGATACATTCAATTTTATGATCTTAGCTATTGTAGGCACTCTAGGAATCATTTAAATACAACTGTCCTTATAATGTGTCAAATATATATATATATATATATATATATATATATATATATATATATATATATATAGCGTTCCCACACTGTAAAATTTGCCACTACACCACTGGGTTAACTCCCAACTTCTGAAGAAGTAAAAAAGGCTATTGTAATTTAAAAAATAATAAAGCTGAGTCGACAGTACACCAAATGAAGTTTATTTTAACAAAATTATATGAAATAATTACACATATTTTGTAACAAGAAACCATTCCCCAAGATTTAAATGATACCAAAATTAGCAGTATTTATAAAGGTAAAGGAATTAAATCAGACTGCAATAACTATAGAGGAATCTCTTTGCAGGTATGTAGGTCAAATACTAACCAAAATAATGGCAAATCCTTTAAGACCATTTCTAGACAAATTTACACCAGAAACACAATCTGCCTTTAGAACAAACAGAGGAACATCTGATTTAATTTTTATATTACGGCAGATACAGGAAAAAAGCACAGAACAAAATCAAACTTAGCACTTTGTTTTTATTGATATAACAGAAGCATATGATAGTATAAACAGAAATTTACTTGGGTCTTTCGTGACAAAATTTGACTGTTGTCAAAATTTTTTAAATATCTTAAAAGAACTTCACAATAATAATGGAGGTAAAGTGAAATATTAAAGAGTACTAACAGATCCTTTTAGTATAACAAATGGAGATCTAAAACAAGGATGTGTTCTCGGTCTTTTATTATTCAACTCGTTTATGACAGCATTTATGATAGTGGTTGATTCTAAATTACAAGATAAAGGTGTGGTTGTACATTACAGACTAGATGGAGGTTTGGTAATCTTAGTATACTAAAATCTAAAAATAACGCTTCTATAAAATTTATGAGAGAACTACAATATGCCGATGATCTTGTTTTACTAGCACATTCAGAGAATATTAATAGCTTCAGAGAATATTAAAAATTGTTTCTGAAGTATACTTTAATTGGACTTAAGATAAATATTAATAAATCAAAATTTTTAATCCATAATGGACAACATGATTTCTACCCTATAACAACAATTGACAATAATCAAATTGGACAAGTCGATCATTTTAATTACTTGGGAAGTTATATCAAACAATGGTAATTTGGTTTCTGAATTACAATACAGAATGCAAAATGCTAGTGCATATATATCAAAATTGAATAAAAGAGTTTTCCAAAATACAAACATAAATGTTAGTGTTCAAAGTCTACAAAGCCATAATATTACCTACTTTATTATATGGATGTGAGTCTTGGGTATTGTTTCATTTGTAAACTATTGTAAATGTGCTTAGGACACAAATAAAGAATTATTATTGTACTATACTGAAAACAATTAAAGCATTTTGAAAATGTTCAACAGAAAATACTCAGAAACATATTAAAAATAAAATGGTACGACTATAAACCTTTTTTTAATTCTTTTTTTTTTACTTCACTCGCCAGTTCACATGGGCTTACAAGCCTGTGTTGACTTTATTCAACGAGTGAAGTACCGACTGTTGGCTCAGTGAGAATTCGAACCTTGGACCTTGCCCTCTGCAGTCCGAAGCCTTAGCCACTGAGCCACCACGCCGGCAATCCAACGAAGAAATTTTAAGAACCACAAATTGCTTGGATATAAAAATCCAAATAACTAAAAGTCAATTAAGATGGATAGCACATGTTCTACGAATGAACGATACATGTATACCAAAATGTGTATTATAAAGTGAACTTTTGGAAGGGAGACAAGCAATAGGTTGTCCTTAGAAAAGATATAAAGACCGTTTATTAACCATAGTACATAACTGGAAATTGGGATTTACTTTCTACAGATAGAGCAGAATGGAGAAAGATAGTACAAAAACAAGAAATAACTCAACAGAACTTGAGACAAAAGCATCTGCCAATAGAGAGATCCTGTTATGCCATATTTGTGGAAGAATATGCTTTTTTTTAATAGAACTATTTAGTAATTTGAGAATACACAACTAAAGAAACTTAACCCTCCAAGTGATAACGACACGGTCCGTGTCGTTATTACGCCCTTGTGAAGTGATAACGACACGGAGCGTGTCGTTTCGTAAATGCGCCCTACTGTCACTATTTATAGTCCGATCCGGTTATTTTTTATACTAAACTAAAGCAGAATAGTTATATTTATCATTCCTCTATGCCGTTCAAACACTAACAGTGATGGAAAATATGGAAAGGAAAATTTATTTACACGAAGTCACATTTTTCTACATTTTCTGACTTTACCATTTTTTGTTTTGTCGTGCTATAGTAATCACTTTTTTGTACATAAGAGCTATTGTTATATATCATTCTTTTCAGTATGAAATTTGAAATCTTTTGTATATCTTGGAATTTCTATAATAACTTATTATAAAAAACTGTGGGAGCTCAAAAATGAAAAAAAAATTTGGAAAAAAATTTTTATGATACTTACACGGTGATATCTTCAAAAAAATTTAAGGTAAGTTTTATTTTATTTTTGCATATTATAAAGAATTTAATTTTGAACATTTTGATATATAACATGTTATATGTAAGGCCTTTTTTCAATTTATTATGTAATTATCAAAATAAGTCTACGCGACAGCGAAAAATGGGCTATCACTGAGGAGAAAATGATCATCACTTGTAGGGTTAAGTAACAAAAATGATACAGTAGTTTATTTTAAGAGATTAATAATTGTAATATTTTATGAAAAAAAATGGAAAAGAAGGATCATTGAACTTGTGATGCCTTGCTAATAAAGAAATAAAAATAAATCCTTATTTATTTTTATTTTTCACCATAAAACTGTGCTTCAAGTAATCCTTATATTGGGGAAGTACTATAATTTAATTATTAGTATTATAATATAACTATTATTATACTATAACAAGTATATGTATTATAATACGATATAAATTAATAAGTTGTAATTTACTTTTTCACAAATAGACAGTGTTTTATCTCTGGTATGTATCGATTTAGAGAGTTCTGCTTCAGTTTACAAACTGTGCTTGTGTGTAACAAACAACTTTTAATGGTGAATTTAGTGAACTGGATTTAAAGGCACGTGCCTGATACAAAGATTGACTATGAAGTGAGGTAAATGTATCAAATTCAAACCTGATGATCAGGAACATCCTTTAAAGTACTACGGTTAGGATGTTACTATGCGGTTAGGATGTTACTATGCGTTGCAAGCAAGAGTCATGATACTCATATTATGTAGTTTACTTCCATTGACCCTCTGATAAGAGAACAACAGCAAGAGTCATGATACTCATATTATCTAGTTTACTTCCATTGACCCTCTGATAAGAGAACAACAGCAAGAGTCATGATACTCATATTATGTAGTTTACTTCCATTGACCCTCTGATAAGAGAACAACAGCAAGAGAAACTGTTATTCCTGCATTAAATAATTTTCTTAATAATTAATTAATGTATATTTTCTGTTTACTAATTACATATCAATTCCTGAAATGTGAAATTAATGAACGCTTAGTCGCTTATGAATAAAGTGTATTTAATATATTCAATAAATGCATTTAATCGTCAATTCAATTTATTTAACAGTTAGTTTACTGAGTATAAATATATTTTACAGCAAAAAATTAATTTATTTTTTCAGCTAAATTTCTTTTCTCAAGAAATTGCTAGCCGCCAACTGTTCATATCATGTGCTTTCAATCTCTTTGTCTTGAAAACAACTCTAATAACTGCGGTAAGTACATTACAACAATTAATGCAGATTAAATAAGAAAAAGAACACCAATGTTAAAAATTCAGCCATTTAAATCTCTAATTGAGAGATTACTTGGGAACATATTTGAATTGGGAGACTGTGACATTGGCTAGTTGTCACTGGGTAAACACCCACATAGTGATCAACCAAATGAACTTTTTCATTTAACTTTGTAATT
The DNA here is from genome assembly GCA_035578905.1 of Stictocephala bisonia. Taxonomy (NCBI): domain Eukaryota; kingdom Metazoa; phylum Arthropoda; class Insecta; order Hemiptera; family Membracidae; genus Stictocephala; species Stictocephala bisonia. The sequence goes on from JAQJVL010000050.1 coordinate 562,982, forward strand.
TCTATATTAATATTCATTTAAAAATTGTCATTATATCCTTAAAGTTGAAATATTCAAAACAACCTAGTAAATAAAAAGATGTTTAATATTTAACATTTTGCTGTAAGGTTAACCTTCTTACGTAATGTGGATTAATTGATTAAATTTTGACCACACTTCAAAACTGAATTGTTGGAAAATTGCATAGTTCACTGATAAATTACAGTATAGTTAATTTTGTCAGGTTGAAGTTGTTAAGTTAAAATTAACTATGTTAAAAGTTCTGTTATTTTATACTGTACAATGTCAATGTCAAGTAATGTAGCTCAGGAGGGTTTTCTCATAAAAGGTAGTATTATAGATAGAATGTATTTTCAGCTTTCTTGCATTATGTTACTAAACCAGTTGGAAGGACACTTTAAATTTTATATGAGATGTAAAATGTAACTTTAAAGACTTTTAATGACAAACTAATTTTCTTATCTAAGACATCACATTAAATTACCTTAATTCCTAAAATATAACTAATGTATAAGTTGTACTACGGCTTTATCAGTTCTTGATGATCTTGTTAGTAAATAATAGTGAATTAAGTACACAACACAAAGTTATGTTTCTATATTTATAAAATAGGATGTTTGTATATATATATATATATATATATGTTTGAAGTTTATGCGCTGCCAAACCATCCAACCGATCGCCATGAAACTTTAGGATGTTGTCCTGTATACTCCTGAGATGGTTTCTGTGAAGTTTGATGCAGATCCGTCCACAGGGTCCCGCCCCACGGGCTCCTAAAGATCCCATGTTATTCAAATGGAAAATCTGAATTGTTGACAAAAAACATATGACTGTGTGGTTTAATGTAGTTTCACATGCCATAAGCAGATTGAAGTTCTCACAACAACAGTACTGTATATGTTTTGATTTATTGTAGTTCTACATTTCACCTTGAGAGTGTAGCACACACTACTTTTACTTGATCAGGTGATCTGTATTTGGTGTTAACCTTTTTTCCTCTGTAATTAAAACATGCGGTGAAACGTGAAAATAAAAATAAATAATTATTTGTTTTGCAGTTTACTTTTTATGACATGCCTCCTAAAAAATCTAATATTGGTAGAAGAAGCAAAAATGCTCGAATTCTTTCAGCTATTAGGTTCTAAATCAAACTCAATATTATGACCGGCGAAGCGGGCGGGTACAGCTAGTATAATATACAATTTCTTAATATTTGTTGCATATACTGCAAGGTTTTAATTTTTTTTAAATTTCAGGCTGCAGCTGCAAGCACCACATATGTAGTCATCTTAGTCCAGCTCCACTAGATATGCAGCATCAACTTTGTGCATCCTAGAGGTTTGTTTGCAGAGAGCAAGTTGTGACATAGCATAACAACTAACCTTCACACTGGACTGTGCTATGTTATAGATCAACTGCAGTTGTATATTAAGCAAGAAACACATATTCCTATGTGTCTTGTTCCCTTAGCGATGATCATGATACAAATAAATACACAGCACTACACCTTAAATCTTATGCTTAAGCGGCGGCCGGTGACATAACTAGAATCTATATTTTCAGATGACAACCGCATCGAGGTGCTTGTTATCATGTGGCGACACCACTCAGGATGCCACGTCACAGCCTGGGCGAAAGATCTGGCTGTGTAACCTTGACGCAGTTGTCACCAGAAAATATAGATTATAATTATACAGTAATACAAAATAATTTGCTTGAGTAAATCTAATAGTGTAGGATGATATATACAAGACATAATAAATCAATAAAATATTGCGTAATTTGGACTAATTATTGCATTTTAGAAGTAAACATCGTGGTAAACCTATAGTTCACACCAGAAAATGTGTTTATTTCTTTCTAAAATTGAAAAAGTATCTAATTTGTATACTTCTTCCAAAAAAATTCCAACAATATTTGCCATGTTGCTACTTTTAGGTTTACAAGAAAATTTAAATCCAACTTCAAAACTATTGGATTAATATAACAATATTAAAATTTATTTAGCCTTTGCATGACAGCTACTGTGACCAATTAATTATACAGAATGGACAAGTCCAAATTAAAATGCCCTCTACATTATCAAGTCTAAATCAAATCATTTATTTGGCACAAAATAAGTTAAATGTAGGCCTCAGATCTAGTAACATTTGTCACATTATACAATAAGAGATAAAATGCAAGTGTTTATATAATTACCATATGTTTTATATTTGGTGTAAAAACAGAATACAGGGTGAGGCAGACCACCCGTGCAGCATGTATAGCAGGAGAACGGTTTGGTCTAGTGGCCTAAAACAAAATGCTTTCCCCCTATATTGCATATGGGGAGTCCATTAAAAATGTTTTAATCAACCTTTTCGTAAAGAGTGTTGAAAAAATAGGGGCCATGGGTTCGAATCTCAAAATTATCAAATGCAAACATATGGCAAATAATACATCATTTTAAAGGTCTTGTTGAAAGAAACTCATTGATGAAAACAAAATTCATTTATCATGACGCATTTCAAAATGGTGGCCATTTTTGTGGAAAATATTGACGTTTACGGAATACCCTATAGTTTTCTTACTGTTTGAGATAGGTTCATTCCGATTTCAATTTCTTACTTGCAAAACCCTCAGCTTCACTCTGATATGCCACATGACTACTTTTATCATTATTTTGATATTGGCCCCCTAATACGAATTTTGAAAAATAAAAAATTCCTTAAAGTCAAAATTTTTAAATAGCAACATGCATCATGTTGTATGTCATTTTAAATCGCTTGTTAAGACAAACAAATTTTACATTACACTTTTTTTTATCTCTAGTGGTTTTTGAGAAATAAGCACAAACGTGTTTTTAATAATAATTTCCCCACAAAATAAGGAGTAAAATGGAGAATTAAAGTGGTTGTCAAATAAAATAAGTTTTGTTTCAGGAACTAAAATGAAGTGTACAATAATGCACTAGAACAGCTGATTTTATAAACAGCTGAAAATAATCAGCTGATTAAACAATCATAAGATTAATAATAATTGCAGTAACCCAGGAGCAAAGTATCAACTGGTTGTACTGAACAGTAAAGGCCGATTGTGAAAGGTACCTAACCATGCGAAGCGATTAATGGTACTGTGTATAAAAACTATTAATATTTATTTATAATATTAAAGTATAAAAATACAACAAACAATTTTAAATGATAAAACTACAATTATGGTGATTTCTGTTTTTTACAAAGGTCTCTTAATTTTAGAGAATCATACAAATCTGGAACCAAAAGGCCATCTGCCACATATTCCCTTCAAGATTATCTTAGTAGTAAGCTTTAAACCAGATTGTAATAATACCAGATTAGTAATAATACCATATCTGTATTATTAGCAATGATAACACAGTACTTAATGTAAAACGCTTTTTGCCTGTATTTGTCAAATTGAAATATCTTAATAAAAAATAAATTTGCTTACATAATTCCTTACTTCGATTTACGCAATTAAAATGTTAGATTTTGACTCAGTGCTTTTGGTTTTGGATGTCAGTGGCCAAAGTAACGTAAAAAGGTGGGAAAATTATTATTAAAAACACGTTTGTGCTTATTTCACAAAAACCACTCGAGATAAAAAATAGTGTAATGCAAAATTTGTTTGTCTTAACAAGGGCTTTAAAATGACATACAACATGATGCATGTTGCTATTTAAAAATTTTTACTTTAAGGAATTTTTAATTTTTCAAAATTCGTATTAGGGGGCCAATATCAAAATAATGATAAAAGTAGTCATGTGGCATATCAGAGTGAAGCTGAGGGTTTTGCAAGTAAGAAATTGAAATCGGAATGAACCTATCTCAAACAGTAAGAAAACTATAGGGTATTCCGTAAACGTCAATATTTTCCACAAAAATGGCCGCCATTTTGAAATGTGTCATGATAAATGAATTTTGTTTTCATCAATGAGTTTCTTTCAACAAGACCTTTAAAATGATGTATTATTTGCCATATGTTTGCATTTGATAATTTTGAGATTCGAACCCATGGCCCCTAGTTTTCAACACTCTTTACGAAAAGGTTGATTAAAACATTTTTAATGGACTCCCCATATGCAATATAGGGGGAAAGCATTTTGTTTTAGGCCACTAGACCAAACCGTTCTCCTGCTATACATGCTGCACGGGTGGTCTGCCTCACCCTGTATAATATAACTTAAAAAAGCTAAGAAACAGATTGATAAATTACCCTTATTTCATAAATGCAAGCTGTTGCCATAATATCCTCAATGCTTTCTGTATAGGTTGAACAGTTTTCCTGTTTTATTTAATTTGGTATTATATTATAGATTCTTAGCAGTACGGTTCCTTTACAAATTTATTCAATCAATGAATAGGAAATGAAATTAACTATTATCCCTTATGACATATATGTTTCTGTTGAAATTATGAAAACAGAATAATATATTTTTAACAAATTTCAATAATTCTAAGATATACTCGTGTGTGCAGGCACAATCAAAATTATCTTACTTCTAAAACAAAGTTTGCCGAAATCTTTGTAATTTGATGAGGGAGACAAAGGTAGTTAGACATTTGCCATCATTACGTGAAAATTAACAATCACGACGTTTCGATTTGGTAAAACCCAAACCTTTTTCAAGTGCTAAAAACTAAATTACATCTACACAAACATGTTATAAAACTACGTTCTTAAACTAATAAACTTATCTACTTTAATAATTATCTACATTTTAACCTAGATCCTAGAATGGGGTACAACAAAATGAACTTATACTAAATATAAAGCCAGATAGATGTATGAATGTTTTAGTGCTACTTTACCTAATTCTGTAGGTTTGCAAAATTATTGCTCATAGATAGTGAAATTGTTTCGCCTGCAAATAATGTTAATTTAGATTCTAGATTTTTAGGAAGACTATTAATAAACGACAAACCGCTACCTTGAATTATAAGATTTTCCCTCCATATTACACATTTCCTTATTTCTCTTTGTTAATGATTTCTCAAGCATGTCTTAAGAAAATAAGCAAGGTACCCTTAAATCCCAACAAATTTAATAATTTCATTAAAAGGATCTAATTGCTCCACTATCAAAGGCCTGAGACAGGCAACAGCATACAGAACATTCAGAACCAGCACCTAAGAAATCAGTTCAAATACAAACTTCTCTACTAAAACAAACTTGTTATGAATCCTCAAGGTCTTTTGACAAGTCATTTTAAACACACTAAAAATTTAAATCTTGAAATATATTCAGGCATTCAAGATAAAAAATAACCATTGAATAAATTTAAAAGTGAGTTTATTAAGAAAATCCTTATGTATAAAAGTAAAAAAGAAAAACATTATTTATATACAAATTACTAGAAGAGGTAAATTATTCTAATTAGTTACTAACAATTTTTGTATAACATTTCCTCTTTATGAACCTGCTGCCCAGTCACCAACTGTATGAACAATATTTTTTAAAATGTCATGTCGTTTGGCCACAAACTCTTTGTAGTTAGGAAATGGTGAGGGGCTTTTCAATATTTGGTTTTCTCCACAGCCACATTTTTCTCCCTCATTTGACCTTCCAAGGTCAATCATTCTGGCAGGACGACTTTTGTGAGTATCAGGATCTGTGAATTCTTTGTTTGACTTGTTTTCCAAATCAAACTGATCATGGTGTATTGACTCTAAATTATAATTAAGAAGGTCATATACATTTTCACTAGGAGTACTAGTGTGCAAGTTGAACTTTGTTGGAATTGCATGCAAACTATGTCTGAGTTCTTGATTTCTATTTTGGTTTCCCTCATGAACGGTAGGAAGAAGACCACTATCAGATACAATTCTTAAATTAGGTTTAAAAAAACTGCTATTCAAAGTACCTGTCAACTGCATTCCTAAATTTGATTTTTCCTCAATATTTTGTTCAAATTGTTCAGTTTTATAATTTTCTGAAGATAATTCCTTTCGATTTGGAGGAGATTTTTGTGGTTCTAATGTTAGCTCTTTTGATATGTGTCGCTTCTCATGTTTGGTTTTTTGGATAAAATGTTGGTCTTCTTTAATCGATTGCAAGGAGTTACCAGGATTAAGAGTACTTGAAATATTTTTCAGATCAACAAATAATTTACATTGTTTTGAGCTTAAAGTGCAATTTTTCTTTTGGTCACCTCTTAGTGTGAAAGCAATCTTCTGTCCATTCCTATCAAAATAAAGTGGCCCTGAAAGTAAGTCTAGAATAGAAACATATTTTTCATTTTTTAGAGGAATACATAATTCTGCTAAGTGACCTTTTGCTGTTTTACTATTATTCTTTGGTTCTTTTTTGGCAGAATCAAAATGATCAGAATTATGAATACCTGTTAGAGGCCTACCGTTATTGTTTAAAATTATATTTAGTGGGTTCCCTGCATATAGTTGAACATCTTCTGATGTTTTTGATGTGTCTGTAAGATTTTGATCAGATAAATTTGGTTCATCATATGTATTGCCATATAATACGTTCTCATTAATGGTTGACCAGGATGGAGAAGTGGCACTTCGGGAAATCATATCTGAAGAGTCACCTACAATATTATCAATTGTTACATATGACTCTGCTGGTGGAGTTGAACTAGCTCTTCCTCTTCCTTCAGAGGGTAAATTGTTTGGTTCTGTTACAAACTCTGTTTTAAAATAATTTGCAACTAGTTCAGTCAAAAATTGGCTAGAATTTGGATCCAGTTCCAATATACTGTGGCTCTTATTTGAATTAGAATTACCCAGTAATCCATCATCCTCTTCATATTCATCATATTCTGAGTTGGGTGCTTTAATGTTCGTGTTGAAAACTGGTATTTTTGTTTTTGCCGTGTGAATCACATCGGTTGAGTTTTTACTTGATATTGGCAGTTTATGTTGTAATATATCATATGATGGTGAGCTTGAGACACTTACAATGACGTCTGTATCACCATCATTTGTTTTAAATACAACATTATTTTGGTTATTGGGAATTACAGTTAATGGTCTTTGCCACTCATTGCCGTTGTGAGGGAGCCCATGTATGTATATTTTTTTACCTATAGGTAATATACTGATTGGTCTTAGTTGAATTTTAGAATTAGAAGACATTCCTCTGTAAGGGTTTTGTGTTCTGATGTATGGTTTGAAGACTGGCTTAATAATTTTCTTTTTTATAATATCCGTTACATAGTTATTATTTTCCTTACCTGTATTTATTATTGAAGTATCAATTTTACCTTCATGAATAGGTTTAACTCCCAATATTGATATACTGTCAAACAGACCTTCATTATTTTCTTCAACCATTGATGAATTTTTTTTATCTGAATTTGTTTGTTTTTTGTCAGGCAATATTTTAGTTGTGATTTTATCTTCTTTCTCTTTTATAAGGGAGGTTATTGTGGTATATCCCTCTTCTGGAGTTGCTGAAGCTAGTAGTTTAGTGTGGTCATAGTAAGATGTAGTTTCTTCATGATACAAGTTAAGTGCCTTTAATTTATCTGAAAGTAATGAATCTGTATATTGTGTAGGCCTACTATATTTGTTAAACTCATTATCAAACTCTGCTGTATCCTCTGAGTCCCTTACATAAGGATTACCATGTGTAGCTAATCCAACAGACTCTAAATCTAAATCCGATGTTACTTCTGGCATAACTGTTGTTTGATTTATTTGATCTGTACTTTCAATATCAATTGTTGTTATATGTTCATGTAAAAATCGACCATTCATGTCATTATATTCACTATCATCTTTTTCAGTTTCGCCTTCATTGTTGCTTTTGTTTTCATCTAAATTTTGGGTCCCATCATAGACCATTGGATTTTCGTTGATCTCTACATATTTTGGTGTTTGTTTTTCATTTCTGTGCTGTTTTATGAACTGCCCAGCAACAAAGTCTGAAACTGGATTATCAGTACTAATTATTGTTTGTGAAATCCCAAACTTATTGTCCTTACTACTTTGAAGATCAATAAACTGGCCACCTACAAAGTCATGTCTGACTCCTAGATTATCAGATTTCTCTCCTATAAATTGACCATCTACAACACCACTTTCACTTTTATAATTCTGGTCAAATGTGGCCTGTGTGTACCCTAGTGAGGGTGTATTATGTTTGTGATGTCTTAACACATACTGCCCTGCAACAAAATCAACTGCATTATTATTTATACCTTCCTCCATAGTTGTAGTGTCGCTCTGACCTTTTATGTAATGCTTTTTATTAATACTATTATCATCAACATTTTTTGTTAATTTATTGTCAATCAAACTATTTGATTCAGGTGGAATGGTTGGTATAGGAATCATTCTGTTTATATCTCCTTTTCTTTGATTATTTTCTGTATCTCCTTGTAATTTCTTTCTTTGTGTAGGAGTTTCTGAATGTAAATTGTTTTTATATACTAGTGTTTGTGGTTGTAAAATAGTTTTCAGTGATGAACTATGTATATCTGAATAATTGGTAGATATATTTTTTGAATCTAAATATCTGATATCAGTGGATGAATTGTCTTTCTTTTCAAACAGAAAACTCTCATTATGTTTGTTATCTCTTAACTTTGTGATGTTATACGTTGTGAACTTTGTTAAAAAGGCATTGTTAAGCTGATTTTTATTTTCTAACCCAACGTTGTCCCTTCCTGTTCTTATGAGTTGCCTTATTATTTCATTACTGTATCTATGACCGCCTAAACCTTGAAACATTATACCCCTATTTTGAATTGAACTATACGGCTCAGTATAAAAATGTATCTTTTTATCCTCTTTTTTTAATGGTCTTTTTAGGACAATGGGGCCCTTATTTTGTTTGTATTGTTGTTCGCCCAATAAGTGTAAGTATGTTTTACTGCTGTCATGTTCTAACCTATTTTCTACTTTAAATCCATTATTTATTGCCCTATTTTCATTTTTGTTGCTTACTTGGTGTGTCTCTAAACTTCTTCCGTGATTATCAGGAATTATCTCTCTATTTAATTTTTGTTGGTCCAAAGTCTCATCGTAATATTCCATAGCCAGGTGTGAGTCAGCCACGTAATCTTCCATCTGTTTGGAGTTGTATCCCAAAGCATATTCATCCTGAATAATTTCTGGAGAAATTTGCCTGAAACAATTTCAACATATTTAGGTACATTAGATGAATATTATAACTTACATGGTGGTCTGGACGTAGTGTTAAACGTTTATTAGGTGATAGAGCAGCATTAAACTTGAGATGGAACAATGTAACATAAACAATTCGAATTATGGAGAAACTCAGTACATGAAAAATGATTTCATATAGTTAACAGGTAGATTAGACTTTACCATGAAGAGATACAGGTCTATGATAGAAAATCATACAGAAGAGTTAAGGGCTGAGTAAGGAAGCACATATAGTTACACTGGTTAAGTGTCAATATACAATTAATTATAAATAAAGAATTAAAAAATGACTATCTATAGCAATCCAGACAATGAATCAGTAACCTTTTCAGTGTTATGATAACAATTCAAATTTGATATTGAGTTGTCATAATGCTTTGAAGAAACCCACAGAATGTCCAGGAGGATGAAGGTGATGGTTTCCTGACACTCTGTGAGATACATATACTCCATGAGATAACTACCATGTGCTTCTCCTGGGATTTGGTAGTTAAAATAAGCCATGGTCCCAATGATGTTGGCCTATTTCTATTAGTTATAAAATAATAGTTTTAGCACAGTCTAACAATATACAGTCACGACACTTCCATTGCAGCACTGAGAAGCTAGTGCGACACTAGCACTCCAAGTAGCCAGTTCCACAACTACACCGCATTACCATTGTATTACATTGTACCTTTACAATGTAAAAGTGCCATGATAGATTACTAGTCATCAGTTATTTGACATTTACTAAGCACAGCCGTGAATGTAAACTGTTATTTTGTACATGTTAATGGGCTAGCCATAATTACAAGAGAACAATGGTAGCTGATAATACAAATTAAGCAGATATAAACAGTGACAAACAAATGTAGATAACCTATTTACTGTACTTATAACATGCATAGAACAGCGACAAACTTGCAGTTGAAAACAGACAAATAAGATCACGCTATAAGATAATCTAGAATCTCAGAGTATGTAGTAATACCAGAGTGTCAGCAGGATAGGGCAAATGTGCAACCGTCACAAGTACGTATTCCAGGGGATTTCCTGGCTGGATATGCTGCAGTTTTGTCAAATCTGTTAATATACGTATGCCCTACTGTCCTGTCTGCCTAGCCCTAGGAATTTGGTATTGTCAGTAACTGTTCGTTTATGATATATCTACTTCTTGCATCATTTAACCCATTAATGGATGCAACTGCTATAGCAGTGATGGAGAGCTGTATACCAAAATTTAGCTTATTTAATCCTACGTAATATAATATAACTTACATTTTTTTAGGACTTTCAGAGTATTTTATTGCTGGTAGAATACAAAAAGACACAACATTTTATCAATTTTGGAGTAAAGCTCAACTTCAAAACTTTGTTTTAACAAAAACTACTAAATTTAAGTCAGTGAAACTTTAACCACATGTGAAGAAAGTTGTTATTTGTAGTCTGTAAAAATTATAGAGTTTTTACTCTTTTAAAAAATGTTTTGTTGTAATTTTTGTAAACCCTTGCAATCTTAAGAATGGCTGATCATACAAACTTCCAAAATGGTTAAAAAATACCAGGTTGAAAAATAATGTAAGATTATAAAACAGTAAGTGCAATAAAAAATCTTAAGATTTTATATCACATTATAATTCAACAGACATCAATGTTTGATCATGTGTAAGTAATTTGCTCAGCCAAGCTCTTCAAAACCAGTTTCCCCTGAGCATTACGGCGTTCCCGAATCGTGCACCTGGAAGTAAGTTATATTATATTACGTAGAATTAAATAAGCTAAATTTTGGTGTACAACACAATGAAATCAGATGAGTATTTATTTTGTAGCAGAGGTTCAAACTCGAGTACATTGCTGGGAAGTAAATGTACTCGAGTTTCCCTCTATACTATTAAATCCCTCTAAACAGCAACAGGCTCTCATCTAAGGACAATTGTTCATCTGGTGTGTACGCATTCTGATAATTCAGAAGTAATTTATTCAACAACGGTCTAATTCTAATCAGTCTATCAGAACTTTCAACCAACTCTTTAGGGGTTACATGGCAACAGCTAAAACAACGCAGAATCTATTCAAACCGTCTTCCACTCATAGTATAAGAAAATATTGGGTGGAAGTAAAGGGGATCTGTCGAAAACATACTTCGTACACGGTAAAATCCTATTTGACCATGAAGTAAAAAGAAATTTGTTTAGCTCGTCTACCGTTACGGATTGGAAATTCTTCAGTCTTTATCATGTGGACGAGATCGTTTATCCAATACATTACCATAATTATTAATTGATTCACAGATCATATTGATAATGTCATCATTCCAAAGTTTAGTAAATATTTGGTATGGTGTCCCATGTTCAAGTAAATCTAACTGAATTCCAGTAGAGTCTTTATCAGATTTAAAATTAGGTATACGTTTTGCATCTTTTGACCAAGCTAAGGTACACTCTTGGCTGAGGTAGATGGTTGGTTCAAATTTATGACTACTTCATTTCCTTCCTCCTCAGAAGACTCGCTTAGACTAATATGTACTTCTTGCTTCTGAGGGTAAATAGTTGGGATCTTCATCCGTATCATCTGCTTCACTAGAGCTATCAACATACAAAGTTGCCAAACTGGAAAATCCTGATTCATTCTTTGTAGTACGAATGTTTTCATCATCAGACTGCTTATAGTTTAAATCGTTTGGATTAAAATTACATACAACCTCCAAGTCGTTGATATCCAATATATCCATACTGAGATGTATATCATTATCTGGCTCACTACCTGGTTCAATGCCACCTTCAATAGCCACAGTGGTCAATAATTGTGGTTCACTTATTGCATCACCCTCACTAGGTAGATCCAACACTTCACTTATTGCATCACCCTCACTAGGTAAATCCAACACTTCACTTATTGCATCACCCTCACTAGGTAAATATAACACTTCACTTATTGAATCACCCTCACGAGGTAAATCCAACACTTCACTTATTTCATCACCCTCACTAGGTAGATCCAACACTTCACTTATTTCATCACCCTCACTAGATAGATCCAACACTTCACCTACAAATCTAACTAGTTTATCTCTATTCATCTTTAAGAAGAAAATTACTGAATATATTATTACTATTGCATAAGGGAAACTAGCGTGGATTACACAGCAAGACAAGCAAGACAGAACAATCTGCTCAAGTAAAGTGATGATCAAGTCAGTGCTTGTAAACATCTAATCAGTAAGGCACGCAAACCACTAGAACACTTTGTCCATTGATCCAAGTTATTATTTGCATAAATAACTACTTAATATACAATTTAAAATTATTTTTAGGTTTAAACTAAAATTTGTATAACAATAAACTAAATTTAAATATTGACTGCTACAGCAATGTCATGTCGCGTGCATCAATTGTTTATATTACAGATATAACAGTCATGACTCTTTAGGAGGCCATTGACATGACTGTTATAGCAATCATGCCACATAGCGTAAATTTAGAAAATTAGAGATGTTCTGTGATGTGTTAAAATGTTCGTAACTAAATAATCAAATTAATATAGTCCTTTGCATTAATCAACAGCATTTTATAAAATCTTGGTGTAAATTAAAGTTAATATTTACTAAAGAACCTCTAATTCTTAAAACAAATTCTAGAAGTTCCAATAATATGAATAAAACATGTATTCAGTAAGATAATTACCTAAAACAAACTTGAATAGCACAATCAAACAAATTGACAGTAGTATAATAGTGTAACAACAAAATATTTTATAAAATTTTTCAACATAAATTTTAACAAAGGTTTAATCCATCACAGTTTAGTATACTTGTCATCTTACAGAATTATTTTTCATTAATAAAATGAAAATAAATTTTATTCCCCAAACATTCAAATGCACAAATCAGTAAATAATATGAGAATATTCAATTCAATAATACAAAAATACATAGAATAATAATACAAGTAAACACTAAACAAAATTGTCTAAGAATAAAAAAAAATTAAAATAGTACTGTAAATCCGTTTATATGGGAAAAGCCTACATGGGCATACTGCCTGTGCGTAGGCTGAGTTGCAAGTAATGTATTTAAAAAGTACCTAAATTTAAAAGTTCTATAAAAAATTATTGCATAAGGGAAGATTTCATAAATTTATGTCTATACTAACTAAAATATATATTAATAAGAATCGAAAGTAAAGAGGTAATTTAAAAGAAGGAAAAAATTAATAATAATAAAAAAAATAATAATAATAATATTGAACTATGAAACATGGTAAAGTGGTAGCATATATTAAATTAGTAATTGACACTTCAATGACATTACAACTCGGAGGAGAGGCAATCATATCTAAAAGGTGATAATTGATTGTAGGCAAGAGAAACGAGTGCATGTAGTTATTGTGAATACTTCTCATCATCCAGTCTCAACCATAGATCTATAATAGCTGTGAGCGAGCGGTGTCGCGAGCCGGCCCGCCAATCTGCTACCTCGCCACTATACCCATTGACTCGCATGGGTAAAAGCATATTGATGTTGAATTTAGTTACTGTATTTTCTAAAGTTATTTATCATTAATAATGTAAAGAAGAATGGCTACAGGAAAATATTGTTCAGCTTTCAACTGTTCAACTCACAACAAGAACAAAGCATTCACTTTTCACCAGTAAGTATTTAATAATAATCATATTAAAATATTGTATTAACTAATTCCTTAACAATAGCTTACAATGCAGTTTATTGTTTATTTCTCTAGCATAATGTTATTTGAGAAATCATCTAGTAATTTTTTTCATTTATCTCTTAGCTTATAAAAATTATTTAAATTGAAATATAAATCATTTGGTAATATTTAATTTAAAGTTAACACTACATTTCCCAATATTATTCTCAATAACTACATTCATTTGAATTTATCATTTTATAATTGATGGGATGTTAATTGAATGATGTGCTTATATATCTGCTTTAGTTAATAAAACTATATATATATATATATATATATATACACAAGTTTTTAGAATGGCAACATGAATAAAATTGAACAAAGCAACATCAACAAGCATTAACAAACAAAAATAAATTAACACTAAAAATATAAAATTATGTACATGAAATGTATGATAACCAATAAATACAAACATTAGATAATTATCATTTTCAATTTAGGAAGTTAATGGATAGCTTCTATTAACATTGTTAGTAATACGTATTGTAAGGCTTTATCCCTTGAACCCACTTATAATTTATATTTTTTATTTAATTTGAGAAATTCCAAAACATCTTTAGTAGGCTATTTGTTTATGTAGGTCAATCATCTCCTGTGCCTATTATTGTAAGAAATTCAATATAAGAACAAGTAACTATTACTTTCACAGTTAGTATGAAAAACAGTGAATATATGTATATTAAGTGTCTCTGCAGAAAAAATCATATTTAATGATATTAGTATGCAATATAATTCCAGGTTCCCAAAGGATGAATCACTTAGAATTAAGTGGATTATTGCTACTAAATGAAAAACATTTAAGCCTGTTTTATGTAGTAAACATTTTGAATGCGATGCATTTGAAGTTGGAGGACTGAGGAGAAGTAGAAGAGAACTAGTAATTAATAAGTATTAATTAGTAATGCATCTGGTTGTGAATATTAATACACCTATTTTACTAGGATGTTGTATTGCTTTCCAATTCTGCGTAAAACCATAAAACTACATATACGTTTGTAAAACATTAAATAAGACTCCGAATTTACCAAAATATTACAAAATAAAATATATATTATAACAACTTGAAATCATAATTAGATTAGAACATGTCATTATTCGTATTTTCGTTCAAATAATGTTTTGAAAAGTCGTTAGAACTTATTTAACTAAGGAAACTGTTTACCCTTCTGAAACGAATATCTCCTGTTATGGTTGAACAAACATGACAATCTGATTAAAATCACATGATTTCATTGTCTATGGTGAGCTAGAAACTAAAATTCGCTATTCATAAATTTAAAATTAAAAAGTTAGATTGAGCCATTAATAATGGCTTTTCCACACAGTTCATTTTGTATTGCTGCGAATGCATCAGGGGAGTGAACCAGGGTGTAGTGGTGGGGGAAGCGTTGCGTCACCGGCTCGAAATCCCAGCACAAAGCCCGCGATCCAATTGTTACTATAGATAGGTTTCAACACAAGACCTTCCGAACAAAGGCCCACTCATACAGTGTCGGCCTTGGCCACAGTCCACAGATTGAGGGGGGCAAGCATCAAATCCACCCATAGACACTCGTAATGACAATCTCTACTCCCTCCAAACCTATCAGATTGATCCAATCAGTTACCTTATTTTTGAATATAGATATTGAAATACAAGATAATAAATCAGTATTTGGGTAATGCCGTTGGAGATTTAAAAGCAATGCATGTGCAATGTAGACCGGAGTAGTAGTTGAAAATGACTTATTAATAGTTTATGTGACAAAACCTATATTAGCCTAATGTGTGCTGTAAGTGTGTAAAATTGGAGCAAATATAGAATTATAATGTTTGAAAATAAATACCATCAAATGTTTAATAAAGAGTTGACGAATATTAAGGACCAATACATCTTGGAATAAGGTGTTCGTAGGGTAACGTCTGGCTTTATTGAATGCTACTTTAAAAATAGACTTCTGTACGACATATAAAGGTTCTAGAATGCTTTTGTTAGCCCCTCTTCATGCAACAATACCAAATGACATCAACAATTGTATGTAAGCATAATACACGACTTTAATTTCATTGTCATTTAAAACTTCATGCAATTGTCAAACTTGTAAAAGCAAACAAATATTTTCAAATTTAAGTTTTATGTAGTGTATGTGCTCCACCCATCTTACACGGTGATCAATGATTAGACCTAAATATTTGTAAGTTGTCACACTCTCTATAGCCTCACAATTACAAGTTAAACTTAGATAATCACCACATGAATGAATTGTTAGGTCATGTAATGTGTAATCAGAACACTCCCTAAGAGATATGGGCATACATTTTTTTATAGATATATTTAAGGAGAGTGTATTTTGATCAAGCTATTTTTTTATAAACATTAAATTATGGAGAGCTTTAATTCATGCGACCTGCCAATTACTACTTACAATGAAAATAACTATGTCATCTGCAAACAAGGATAATCTACTGAACAAATTTAATCTTGAAATATTGTTATGTATATTAAAAATAGAATAGGCCCAAGTGTACTTCCTTGGACCACCCCAAAGTCTATAGGCAAGATATCACTGATCACCCCACAAATAGACACACTTTGCTGTCTTTCAGTGAGATAGCTCCTGAACCAAGCCAGAGCATTACCCCAAACACCAATTAAATCCAGCTTTTGCAGTAATTTACCTCTATCCACCGAGTCAAAAGCCTTAGTAAGATCAAGAAAAATAAGTATAGATTGATTATTTTTTCTAAAACTTAGGTTAATTTGTTTAACAATTTTATACAGAGCAACGATTATATTTTTGTGTTTCCGAGATCCGAATTGGCAATTACATAAAATATTGGTACTATCTAAATAATCAGTCAACTGGTATTTTACTATTTTTTCTAGAATTTTGGAAAAAACACTAAGGAGGTTAATAGGACAAAAGTTACTTTTGTCTGTAATTGTATTAGATTTATAAAAAGGGACGACTTTTGCCATTTTGAAATTATCAGGTAATACACCTGACAGAATGCTTAGATTTATATATATGTTGAAAATATGTTGAAGGGGTGTAGTTAATATATGTATATTTTCTTTGAGGACTTTAGCAGAGAAGCCGTCGTATCCCGGAGCAGACCCTCCCCTCAAACTGGACTCATATCGTAACTATGTCTTGTTCTGTAACTGTGTTAAGCATAAAGTTAGAATTAAAACTGTAGTCGGAGTCTCACCATTGGTCCCCTCCTCCATCAATGTCATTCGCAAGATTTTGGCCTAATGAAGAGATATACATATTAAAGTTGTGCACAGCCTGCCTACACACATCTTCATTGACAGGTATATAGTCCGAATAAAATAACTTTGGTACTGGCGGAATGGCCACGCGCTGCTGGTCTGAAATGATAAAACTCTGAGTTTTAATTTGCTACCAAACTTAAAATAAGTAAGCAATAATTTTCAAACTAATTGTATAGTATCCACCATGTTATATTCTGTAAAAAAAAATTATGCTGGAGATTTTGATTGAACTAATTTGCTTTTTATAGTGATATTTGTGTTTAAGAACACGTTTTTATGAGTGAAATTACGTGTGAGTCGTTTTCAACCTGACACTGAATGGATAATGTTGACCGAGGATAATGATAATAAAATAATTTCTTGTAGATGGAGGACAGTTTGATTCATTGTGATTAGTTTGGTGTAAGTCTCGATTTAATAATTCAAACAAGTTAATAAGAAATTAAACTTGTTTGTAAACTCTTGCAAACTGGGTAATGACAAAATGTCTTTAAACCTAAATCAATGTTGTGTTATTTAAGTGACACTAAAATCGTATTCTCGTATTACATAGAATTTTCTTTAACTAGGTGGAAAGATTCAGGAGTTTTTAAAACTGGATTGTCAACAAGGCAGCGGTGATACCACACGCACAATGTACAGTCACTGGCTCAGCTCTGGTCTCTTCCATTGGAAACATAAGGCAGAATATTAACTAATATTAATAAAGACTGTTGAGTTTACAAATGATCATACGTGTAATGAAAGAGACAATGTTTTAAACAGTTGGTCAAAATTACAAAGAGTGTATGAATTATGAAAATATTTACTTTTAAAGTGAAATCGCATTATCATACCCTAGCAAATACATAAATATATACATAGTATGACAATTAGAAAAAATACATAATTAATGAACTAGCTTATAAAGTAACTCTAGATAATAAAAGATTAGATATTTTAATTGAAAAATAATGTAAAAAGGAAATGTTTGTACAGATGTGTAAATAAATAAAAATGTATACGATCTGAAAATGTTATTGTAAAAATATCTATTACATTAAAATTATGTAATAAAATATTATGACATTTTAATTAGAAAGCAATGTAAAAAGAAAATGTTTTTACAAATGTGTAAGTAAATAAAAATGTACACGATCTGAAAATGTTATTATAAAGATTTCTATTTAATAAAAGATTATGACATTTTAATTAAAAAGCAATGTAAAAAGAAAATGTTTGTACAAATGTGTAAGTAAATAAAAATTTATACGATCTGAAAATGTTATTATAAAGATTTCTATTTAAAATTAACTAATAAAAGATTATTACATTTTAATTGAAAAGCAATATAAAAATAAAATGTTTGTACAAATGTGTAAGTAAATAAAAATGTATACGATCTGAAAATGATCGTATACATTTTTATAAAGATGTCTATTTAAAAGTAACTAATAAAAGATTATGACATTTTAATAATACAAGATTATGAGATTTTACATTAATTAGTGAAAAATAATGTAAAAAGAAAATGTACCGATGTGTAAGTAAATAAAAATTTATATGATCTGAAAATGTTACTATAAAGATATATATTGAAAATTATCTAATAGAGATTGTGACATTTTAATTTAAAATAATGTAAAAGGAAAATGTTTGTACAAATGTGGGAGTAAGTAAAAATATATATGATTTGAAAATATTATTATAACGATATCTATTTAAAATTAAGCAATGTAAAACTTAAACGGAAAAATGATTTTCTTCTCATCTTCAAAGAAATTTTAAAATTCAAAATTATTACATAAGAAATAACAGCCTTACTAGAATTCTTGTCTATTTATCATAGACATCGAGCTGCTCTATGGCCGTCATTCTTATCACCTCGTCGCCCTCGCGCCTCTCGTCCACCACCTTGCCTTTGGTGAAGGAAGCGAACACCAACTTCTTCTCCCTATAAAGCCTTCTAGCGCGACCCATCAACGCTTTGTTGTCGCTTTTAAGGTGCTTGTTGAGATAGACAGAAGGGTTCCAAGGAAGGTGGGTGGCGTTGAGTCCTCTCTTCAGTCTCACCCCTCGAATCCAGGACTCCTTACCTCTTCTGGAGAGGAACTGCACTATAATTGGTGGGTGAGCGAGTTTCTTGAAGAAACGCCGTAATCTATGTGCTATGGAGATGCTGCCACGGCTGTAACCAACTCCAATAGCTCTGGTGACGTGACATAGTATGTCATTAACGTCCTTCCCAGCCATCAATGGGATACCATGAATCTCCAGGTTAGCAGCCCTAGGGTGTTGTTCTACGTCGAGCAAACATGCTTGTAGGGCATGCACCTCATCCCTCGTGGTGTATCTGGCCTCATCCAACTTGTCACAGCGGCGGTTTGTAACTGCTTGTTCCTCTTTGACAGCTCGGACCTTGGTACTGAGAACCTTCATATCCTCAGAGAGGGTCGATAACATTACTTGAACTCCACCAATCTGGTTTGTCAAGTCACTCCTCGTGGCGCTCAGAGTTTCGAGTATGGATCTTGAACTGCGAGCTGATGCTGTAGAAGCAGTTTCACCCTTAAATAGATCACACTTTCACGGCTTCAGTTTGGCTTTGGTAAGGTTCTGAGATGTACAAGCTAGGTGGAACGGTTGTTTGCAATTCACGCACATCACTCCAATCTTGCTAGACATCACGTCGGTATTACACTTATCGCACTTGTCGGACATGACACTCACAGTTGAAAAATAAGAATAAATTAAGTAAATAAAACTCAAACTATAACGTAACAAAATTAATAAGTAATGAATTTAATTTGAATATTAATTTAGCATAAAGAACTCGATTTAAGCAGAATGGACAGGACTAAGCGTGAATCAGATAACGAAAGGCGAGCTTGATAAGCAGTCCTCACTCATCGGAGTCCTGACAACAACTGTGATAAAATACATCAACATAATATAGCATGGCTAAAAATAAATTTGTACTAAAAATAATTATATGTACAAATATCTACAGTTGAAAATAAAAGAGTGTTGAGATAGTATCAACTTCCGTACATGTACGTTGTTGATGACACTCCTACACTCACATGTGTGAAAATATCCCAGATGCATGGATTATAAAGGTTTACATTAATTTTCAAAAACTAGCAACACAAACTGAGATGCCAAATAAATCACAAACAAAAGGGATTGGTCGTAGCAGTTGTTAGAGTGAGTAAACATATGATAAGATCGCTAATAATTAGAATAGAACGGTTTAGGAGGCCCCAAGTATTTCTGTAAATGAAATTTTTTTGAGGCCGTAACCTAACCCTCACACTTGTCACCTAAATCCAAATAATGTTAAGTATTATGATACAGCCATGCTCTGACATTTCAAAGCAATGCATAAACTTTATTTACTTTTATTACAACATACCATCAGCGAAATCACTTTTAAAACCAAGTTTTAGACTTCACCATGTCAATAGCAACCAATTTACAATGCATTGAACTCAGAAGTGATCATAATGTACCTTTGTTACGGACATTACAAATCTTGACCAAAACCCTGAGGGATCACTGCCAATAGTAGACAGTAATGCCCCAAACCCATAGGGGTCACTGCCGATAATAAGACAGCAATACCCAAAACCCTGAGGGATCACTACCGATGGTAGACAGCAATACCCAAAACCCTGAGGGATCACTGCTGATGGTAGACAGCAATACGTAAAACCCTGAGGGATCACTGCTGATGGTAGATAGCAATACCCAAAACCCTGAGGGGTCACTGCTGATGGTAGATAGTAATACCCTAATCCCTGATTGATCACTACCGATGGTAGACAGCAATACCCAAAACCCTGAGGGATCACTTCTGATGGTAGACAGCAATACCCAAAACCCTGAGGGATCACTGCCAATAGTAGACAGTAATGCCCTAAACCAAACCCATAGGGGTCACTGCCGATAATAGACAGCAATACCCAAAACCCTGAGGGATCACTACTGATGGTAGATAGTATTACCCTAATCCCTGAGGGATCACTACCGATGGCAGACAGCAATACCCAAAATCCTGAGGGATCACTTCTGATGGTAGACAGCAATACCCAAAACCCTGAGGGATCACTGTTGATGGTAGACAGCAATACCCAAAACCCTGAGGGATCACTACCGATGGTAGACAGCAATACCCAAAACCTTGAGGGATCACTACCGATGGTAGACAGCAATACCCAAAACCCTGAGGGGTCACTGCTGATGGTAGATAGTAATACCCTAATCCCTGATTGATCACTACCGATGGTAGACAGCAATACCCAAAACCCTGAGGGATCACTTCTGATGGTAGACTGCAATACCCAAAACCCTGAGGGATCACTGCCAATAGTAGACAGTAATGCCCTAAACCCATAGGGGTCACTGCCGATAATAGACAGCAATACCCAAAACCCTGAGGGATCACTGCTGATGGTAGATAGTAATACCCTAATCCCTGAGGGATCACTACCGATGGCAGACAGCGATACCCAAAATCCTGAGGGATCACTTCTGATGGTAGACAGCAATACCCAAAACCTTGAGGGGTCACTGCTGATGGTAGACAGCAATACCTAAAACCCTGAGGGATCACTGCTGATGGTAGATAGTAATACCCTAATCCCTGAGGGATCACTACCGATGGTAGACAGCAATACCCAAAACCCTGAGGGATCACTGCTGATGGTAGACAGCAATACGTAAAACCCTGAGGGATCACTGCTGATGGTAGATAGTAATACCCTAATCCCTGAGGGATCACTGCTGATGGTATACAAACAATACCCAAAAACAACTCTAAACAATATAATTAGGTAAAATGGAACAGCCCTTGCAACACATTAATATTTTTAGAAATAGGTTTTTAATTAGCATAATACATGTTGGTACAGATAAAGTACAAGTGAATGTCACACCATACAAATTTATTACAATTATTGTAATAAATTTGTGTTGTGTGACATTGATTTGTACTTTATTAATATTTTTATAAGTCTAAATTAATTAATATCACACAGTTGCTTGTTAATATAACTATCAATATAATATTCTATTTTCTGTTGCGCTTATTTTGTAAAATGGTGATACACTGTCAATTATTTTGATTTTGTATTTATGCATAGTGAATGTATTTCATTGATTTTAATCACATACACCATGTTTATAAGATCAGTAAGCAATCAACAAAATTAATTTGAATAGTCATTCTCTTTATGATTTAGTGCCAGTTATTGTAAATTTTTACCTACTTTCAAAGTACTACCAAATATGAGTCAATTACCGAGGTGAAAACATACTAATTCTACAAAAGACAATGGTAAGAGTTATATCTCAATAAGAGCTAAAAGTTTAGTAGAGACATCTTGTAAAAAAAATAACACATACGGAACCTAACTGGAAATAGACTGAAGAACTCACTTCGAGAATTCTTGCTGGACAACCCAGTATACACTGTGGAGGAGTTCCTAAAAATGGTGAACAACAGATCTCATTGACACTATAATTTATTATTGACAAATTACTGTTCTTGATTGTTCATGTAATATAAATAAATAAATAAAATAAAATAAAACCATGAAAAAGTTATATATGTAACCAAAGAAAGATAGATTTCTCAAGTTAAAAATCTATAATTATATTGAATATCAATAACTGAGAAATTTAAGTAATTTAATGTTATAATAATGAAAATAACTATCTATATTATTTCATACCTAAAATATTATATTGATGCACATCAGATATAAATATATTAGGTTTTACGACAAGTACCGAGTTTCGTTCAAACTTTCACGTAATCCACTAAAGCAGCTCAATAACTTTAAAACGTGTTTATATGAGTGCAGGTTTAATAGCACAGCCTTAATTAGCGAACGCCGACAAGGAGAGTAAGTAGCGTGTGGGCAATAGGTTATGGCTGAGCCGAGCCCAGTGATTTGACATGGAAAGTCCAGGTGTACAACCGGCCGTTCAATTTGGCAGCAGCTAAGAGTGATTACTCGACAGCAGCGCTCTAAGGATCTAGTGATTGAACTACTTTAAAACGTTTGCCACTTCGTAGCATCCCGCTGACTCTTTGATTAATCGGTTCTCTGTGCTAGAGCTAAATTACAAATAAAAATTCTATAATGAGCATGTTAATTAAGTTTACAATTTATATAAAGAACATTGAAAATAAGTCATGCAACAATTATACAACAAACCATAAGTTAAATATATGCAGTATGTAACAAATTTAAATAATGAGCTTACTCATAAATAGATCAAACAAGCTGACCCCAAACTATTATCAACATACTTATAAACTAAAGCATGCATATAATAAAATAATATTGTGAATAAAATAAATAATAAATGTTAAATTTCAATTCAATAATAAACTCAAATCCATATTCCTTTATTTTTCCATTAAGTCATTTAGTTACAGCAACAATCCATCCAATAAATACAGAACTACCAAAAAGATTAAAACAATAAGAATAATTAATTAGGGAACCAAACCATCCATAGATTAATGCATACACTCATCTAAGGGATAAAAAGGTTTATATTTAAGCCATTTTGATACTTCATTCAGAAGCAAAGCTATTATGTTTACTGGTAACTTATTAACTAAGTTTACCTGTAGTTAACAAGTTATCCAATCTTACATACATAATCATTACTACTTGAATACTATACTCACAACTGACCAAGAAGACTTTGATACTCATAGTTCAATAAAAACAAGATGTCTTCTCGTTAGGATGATATACCCATATTTCAAATTAAATAAGTATCTAAATCAAATCATTGCTTCACCATACCCCAGTAGACCAGGTTGTGTCCGTTGAGCGACCAGTTCGTCGAGCGGCCATATTAACAAAGGTCAGGGGGGTTGATAGGTATGATTCGAGTTCGTTGAGCGGCAAGGTTTTCTAATTTGTGCTTGTACGCAGAATATAAGTTAATTACATCAATAGTAATATACACAATTTAAGAATACTGACTGTCTGGAAGAATTTAAATTTACTAACAATAGTGCTGTGGAGAGCAGTCAGTCTATTTTTAATTGTTTTAATCCTAACTAAAGTGCTTAGGATATCTAGATAGGGCATTAAACATTTCACGGGTCACCAAAATGTAAGCTTAAAATGGTGAAACCAAAGTAAAAAATACTCTTATTTTTATCTGGTTATAAGAATGATTTTTATTAGTAGTTAAAAATACCATTTCTGTATAAGAAACCAATCAGTCTAAGTTACATTATTACAAAATCTACCTTTAAATACATAATATCAATCGACATCAGTCTGATATTTACAACTAACGTGTTGTCTAGACTCCAGTTGGACGTTTACTCTAACGTGGTTAACTACTAATTGATTTTAAAATTTAATAAGGATTAAAACAATTAAAAATAGACTAACTGTTTTCCACAGCACTTTTGTTAGTAAATTTAAATTCTACCAGACAGTCATTATTCTTAATTTATGTATATTACTATTGATAAAAGTATTTGTATAATCCATTTATATTATGCATATAACCACAAACTAGAAAACCTTGCCGCTCAACAAACTTGGCTCAAACCTGTCAACCCGACCCTTGTTAATGAGAATGTGGTCGACGAACTGACCGCTCCACGGAAGACACCTTAGACCAAGCCCATTAGCCCCCTCCCTCTTATATATGCCTAGCAGAAAAGTGCTAATTTTCCTATATGTAACACTACTAAGTTGGATCATTAAGCTTGCTATGTCAGTTAAAATAATTAATACGGTAACATCTTATGCAATTACTATAGATTGTTTCTTACAAAAGTTACTAAAGAAACCTCTCATAACTATAATACAATTCTCTTTAAACACATTTTTATTGTAAATTTATTTAATAGAAAAGTCTTAATGAGATATAATTAATTATCTCATTAGCCTATAACTGCAGTACTATAAATTTATTTACATATATTTTTTTCAATGATCAATGTACAGTTAGCTGTCAACAATTCTTCGATATATGTGACTGTAGAGATCAAAATCAATCTTTCTTGTCGTTTTTCAGTTTCTATCTATAGATCTGTTCCTATTCCATCTATTTAAATGATTAATAATTGTTTTCAAACTTTGTTCACAATTTTGATGTAACAAATCATATTATAATTAACTTTAATCACTTTTATTGCTTTGACTTTCAATAGCCATTTTTATTGCTTAAAGTTAACAAGTTTGTTTAAGACATATAGAATCTACTCGTATTATAAAATCAAGCACTGTAGAGTTCTCTTTTTATGATTTTAAATGCAATATAAGTTTTACAATTAGTTTTTAAAAAATTGTTCTAAATTGTGGATGAATGAACAAATACAAAGAAGTGCACTATGACGTTATTTTAAAGTATCTTAGACTATTGTGCTTTTTATTGTTAGGATACATTACTTTATAAATGCTGTAATTTTTTTAAATCAATTAAATCAACTAAATGAATTTAAAACTTTAAACTTAAAAATTTTAAGTTATTTAAATCAATATGAAATCACTGCACTTACTTATGCATATGACAATAATGTTTCATAACAATACATGTCATAAGGATTACATGAAGATCAAGTAATTAATTTTACGATCTCTAGAAGCCAAGAAAATATTGTTTCTCATTTGGTAAGTTTTTCCTTGAAAGTTAAATTTATAAAACTTATAGAAAACATTCCTATCGACCACTTATTAAAATATGAATGCCATAAATCAACAGATTTATAAGTAATAACGGTGTAAATTTGATGTATAGTGAGAATTATTTAAAATTTTGGAACTTTTTTTGTTTCAGGTGAGACAAAAATGATTAATCTATCTAAAATTTTGTTTAATGCATACGTCATAACGCAAAATTAAACAAGAAGAACAATGGTGTGATTAGAGTTTTCATAGGCCTCTTAGTTTCTTAGTCAACAACCTTCAAACTAAGGTGCACCAACAGTAAATATTGTATACAAATAATTAAAAAGGAAAATAAATTAACTATAAGTTGATCTGTTTTATCTTGTAAGTATTATATTGACTTTTGCATTTAAGTACGCGTATATATTGCAATTAAGTGATGACTTTATTAATGATGTAGACATTCTAATAGCAAATAAACTTTTTATTTATTGAATATTAGAGATAATAGGCTAAAACTAAACAGGAAACCCAACTAGTGCCAGCACTAGGTTCAGAGACCTATTTCCAAATACTACTAAAAATAAACTAAACAGCTAATTAATTCAGTTGGCATCTTATTAATTTGATGATCACTCAGTTTACAGCTACAGTATATTCTGAGACACCTCCATTCATTAGCTTAAGGCACGGGTTGTCATTTACAATAGTTTAAACATTTAGATTTTATTTCTTGCAATAGATTTTGCTAGTACTTAGGTCAATATAACCTATCAGCATCCGTACATGAACATGAATTATTTTATGAAATTAGTTATTCTAAGAAAATAGCAATACTTAATTGTGGATTTTATATTTCAAAGGAGCGGCCAATCCCCTTTTTTATCTTTGCTCATTCCCCACAGACTATAGGTCGGTATGAGGAACTTTTTCAGTATGTGGATGAACCAGTATTGAAAATGTGGATATTACCATTAAAAATCTTCCAAATAAGGCCAGGATTCAGACCTGTGCTATCTCCAATTCAGGCTCTAAGTCCTGGCCACTTTAAAGTCTATACATCCAGTGATCTTAGATTAGTTCTTGACGGTATGTATTTTTCGTGATGGTGTTCATTACTGATTTATTTAAAAAGCTACACATCACTTAGTTTTTTTAAAAATGTTATATTTCGGCTATACATTCTGAAGCCATTTTCAAACATTAAATATCATAAAAAAATTTTATTTAATATTTAATGTTTGAAAATGGCTTCAGAATGTATAGCCGAAATATAACATAAAAAAAACTAAGTGATGTGTAGCTTTTTAAATAAATCAGTAATGTTAGATTAGTACTCACAGCTGAACATACCTTGTATCAGTGTTTGAAGGTGCAAGTTGTCCAACAGCTGTTGCTCTCAGAAGACAGATTAAAAGTAACCACCAACGCAAGGAACAGATCTTCCTCAAGGCGCCAGTTGGAGAAAATAACTGTCCTGTATATTTTTGGTTGTGCGTTATAAATCAGTAATATAAATTTTTAGATTTATAAAATTAGCTTATCTTAAAACTACTTTAAATGAAAGCATACAACAGTTTTTAAATGTACACATATCAGTCATTTAGAGATAGAAATACAATGTTAGTCTTTTAGTATGTAAATGTCAAACTACTAATACTGAATATAACATTATTATAAACTTAACATCATTTATGAAGTAGCACGCCATTATATTAAAAGTGGGGAGTTTATTGGATCTATGATATTATTACTGACATTACTTATTATTATATCTATGATGATAACTACTGCAAAGAGTCTAAACTTTGAGCGATTAATGTGCTTTGTTAAAACGATTTATTCACATCTAATTAGGAAAAGTTACGTAGAGTGATTTTTTCAAAAACCATAATATAGAGAGATAACATTAAGTTGGTAGCATTGCTCCCAACTAAATCTCAATATTGTTTATGTTCACCCTTATACATAACCGAATAAATGTATCTCAATATCCCAAAGTAACCAGATATCAAACAAATTAACACATTAATTGAGTGTATTATATATTTTGCAAATTTCATGTCATAAAACATGTATTGTAATTGATAATTGATTATAATTACTGATTTGTAGTATATTGTTGTGCAGATACAAAAATAAATAAAAATTAAGTTATTGAAAATGTGATTGTTAATTAATTTTTAATGTCTGAAATTATTTTTTAAGCTAAGTATACAGATCTCATTGCATTAGATTAAAACTTAAGAATAAAACAATGTATTAATAAAATTCTATTTAAGGATTTATTCTATTTTTTCTGTAACTGTTCATGGTAGCTTAGTATTGACCAGTTGACTTGTATAAATCCATTACAAAAGTCTAAGATAGTTCAAGAAGTATAATTTTATATTCATCATTCAAATTTTGAAAATATACATATTTTTCTTTTTCAGAATAAAGTATAACCATTTGTGAGGAGTAGGCTTCAAGATGTAAAGATTGTTCTATTTAGCTTGTAGTCGCAATAATGTATAACCTAATCAAGGAGCATGCTGAAGTAGCATTCTGTTGTACTTCCTACTCAGCTCAAAGGTGTTGACCTCAATTGTTGACATTTCTTTGCCACTTCTGCAGTTTAAATTATCCCCAAACATAAATGTTGTTTATCTGTACACTTGGTTCGCCAGCTTCCTAAAACACTGTATGATCTCTGTGTAGATTTTAAAACTTGGATTGTTCAGGAAGAAATTTTAAGCCAAAATTGGCTTGGTAAAGTTACAGAGTAAATAAATATGTCTCTTATAAATTAAGGAATAATATCCCAAAGTAGACATATCAAACAAATTAACACATTAATTGAGTGTATTATATGTTTTGCAAATTTCATGTGATAAAACATGTATTGTAATTGATAATTGATTATAATTACTGATTTGTAGTATATTGTTGTGCAGATAAAAAAAATAAATAAAAACTGAATTATTGAAAATGTGATTGTTTATTAATTTTTAATGTCTGAAATTATTTGTTATGTTAAGTATACAGATCTCATTGCATTATATTAAAACTTAAGAATAAAACAATGTATTAATAAAATTATATTTTTTCTGTAACTGAGTAAAATACTAGATAGTAACTTGGTGAGTTTTTAAAAATATTACTACCCTCATTCTAAGCGAACATATTTTATAGTAACTATATTGTGCTGCACGTGAGGAGCGAACGCCTAAAATGAGATTTTAATTGTTAAATTTTACTGACTGTCTGGAGCGAGGTGTTTGATTAAACTTGATCGTTTATCCTGTTTTGTTCTAAAATGACATTGAAATTCCAGTTATCATCAAATTTTGCTTGTTGATCCATTTAACATTCATAAATTATTTACATATAATAAAAAGGATTGTTTTTATTTTTTCTTCAATTTCAAGCTACAACATTAACTCTCCACATGGTGAATAAATCTTACAGAATTATTATGTCTCTATATAGATTAAAAAAAGGGAAATCTGTAACTCCAACTGAGATTAGAATTAACATTTTTTAAGGTGTGAAGATTATAATGGTTTATTTTAAAAACTCAGTGAAGGATCCATAGGTTGGGGGAACCTTTCCCAGGACACTGGTTGGTAAATATCTACCAATCTGAATCGAGGTTTAAAAAATACTTATTACTCATCTAAATAAAGTAGTACCTCGCTTAACCGACGTATGCGGGCCGTGATGACGTAGGATAAGTGAAAATGTCCGAAAATAGGGAATTGCAATAAAAACGTGAATTTTTTTTATAACTAAATACTTTAATGCATTTTATTAAGAATTGACACTTTAATACTGTTTAAACAATCATTAATTTGGGTTGTAGAACACAAAATAAAACTGATAACAATAAGAAATACAACATAATACAATATCAGTACAGTATAATGTATAAGTTGCAAAATACAGTTATTTAACAATACCTAAAATGAGAGGTAAATGAACAAAATGTAGTAAATATAAAATTAAACAATTATAAATGAACTTTATACACGAATCTAAAAATACACTTCTTATAAATAGTGTACGCTCACACAGTACAGCCCGTGCTAAAACTGGACGTAAGGTTGGACATTAAGCAGCATAATTACTGTATCTGCTCATTCAAAAATACAGTAGCAGACCAGTTACTTATTGCTGTATTGCATTGTTACGTAATTCACGTAATACAGTACATGTACTGCACAATTAAGCTCTGTAACAAATTAACCGATTTTCGTTGTGTAAAAGTCAGCTCCTGTCCCGACTATGAAAATCAGACGTTTTTTACGGTGGCGATTTCAGGATGGGTATGTCGGTTGAAACGGAATGTCGGATAACGAGGCTCTTACTATTTAACACTCATCGCTAGTTATCTAAAACTATACTCGATATTGCCAGTCGATATTCCCAGATTGCTCGATATTCCCAGTCAATCCACCAAGTTGCCGGCAATCTGGAGATTGCTTGGCGGCTATATTGCCGAGTGTATGGTGTCAAGCAACCATCAGGACTGATATCCGAAGTCAACACATGCACACTATGGTATAACATTCTCTATCATCATGGCAACAACAATAATTTGATTAAATATAACACTTATATTTAATCAAGCTATTGTTAATTTTTTGAGTCGTTTTAATTAATTTTCGAGTCGTTTCGACAAAGAAGAATTTCTTAAGAAGAGGAGGGTATGTCGAAATCTGAAGGCTATGGACTTGGGGTTTCGAAGCGAAAATTCAATTTATGTAAACGAATCTCTTACTCCGTCTACAAGAGAACTGTTGAAACTGACAAGGCAAACAGTGAGGGAGAAAAACTACGACCAAGTGTGGACGGCGAACTGTACCATCTTCGTCAGGAAAGCCAAAGGAAACAATTCTCCGGCGATTAAAATACTCTCGTCTGTGGACCTGGAAAAACTGTAATCTTGTGGTATGTTAAGAGTTTTTTTCCGCTAATCATTGTAATTTCTCTTGGTAATTATTGCGAGTTATTTATGGATCAATTATGTATGTTTGTGTGTTATCGTGTATATA
This sequence comes from Stictocephala bisonia, assembly GCA_035578905.1. NCBI lineage: Eukaryota > Metazoa > Arthropoda > Insecta > Hemiptera > Membracidae > Stictocephala > Stictocephala bisonia. The sequence continues at coordinate 593,741 of JAQJVL010000050.1, forward strand.
TTAATTAATTTATAATATATGTGTGCATATATGAATGTAAGTGTAGGCTACGGTTATCTATATATTAATTTATTCTCAATGCATGTTACATTTTCAATGTCAATAAGTATGTTCCTATTCAAATTGGCATTCGCAATATTATCACAGTATTAATCATTTAACAGTTTGCTCGTGTTCAATGACTGTCATGTTTAAGTATTGTCGTTCAATCTGTTTATTTTTAGAATGATACATATCTTAATGAAACTAAATGCATGGATTACTAGAATTAGGGCATGAACAAGCATTTGGTTACATGATATTAAAGTTTTAATTATACATATATTAATAAATTTAAATTATAGTTATGAAAATATTTGTAATAATTGGTGTAAAAATATTCAATCACCATGAAGAATGGTACATTTAAATGAAATGACTATTTATTATCAGAATGTTAGGGGTTTACGTACGAAAACTAGCGAACTATTTAATATGTTATTGTCAAATGAATATATTTTTATAGCTCTTACGGAAACTAATTTACAGCCAGACATATGTAATTCTGAATTGTTTCCAAGTTAATACAATATATTTAGGAAAGATAGAGATTTAGAAGCTAATAAGATATATAATATAATAGTGGTGGAGGTATATTATTAGCTGTATCAAATAAAATTATATGTAATAAATGGGACCACTTAGAGGTTAGCATACCAGGCTGTGATTATGTTTGGGTAAAAATTCCAAATATTAAGGGCATTAACTTGTTGATATGTGTAGTTTATATTAGGCCTAGATGTTCGTTGCAAACATACACAACCTTTTACGATATGTTATGTCAAATGAATCTCAGTGAGAAATGTAAAATAGTAATAATAGGAGATTTCAATCTACAAGTTTTTGGTTCCGATAGCAATCTATTGAGCAGTGATGTTTTTAATAAAGAATTGCAATTTTTCTTAAATCTAAACAATCTTATTTAAAAAAAATAATATAACAAATTTCCAGCACAAAACATTAGATCTAGTTATAACGAACATAGACAGCTTAGAAGTGATAAAGTGTGATGACCCATAGCTAATAGAAGATTCTTATCATCCAGCGATTGTGGCGAGTTTCCTTATCGCTGCTCCTTATCTTATCGCTCAAGGTCGAATTATTGTCCGGGATATGATTTCTGCCGGACTGACTTTCTTCAGTTGTACAATAGGCGTAATGCAATTGATTGGACTGAGTTGTACTGTTTGAGGGATGTCAACTCTGCAGTTAACTTTTTTTATACGCAAATTTATAATGTCTTAAATGATACTTGTCCTAAAAAAATTAGTAACATATCTAAATATCCCTATTGGTTTACTCAATCAATTAAATTTAAATTAAAACAAAAAGATGAATGTCATAAAAAGTATAAACGAACCGGTTTTTATCAATATTATGAAAATTTTAAAAAGTTAAGATCTGAAATTAAAGCTGACATTAAAACTGCCTATGGGAACTACCTGAGTAATATTGAAAATAATATTGTTAAGGATAGTAATGTATTTTGGCAATACATAAAAAACAAGAGGTTGTCACACTGTAAGTCTCCTGTAATGCAGTACGGTACCAAGGGAAGAGTTTAGATGACGGAGTGGTGATTGTGAATGCTTTTAAAGATTACTTTGGATCAGTCTATAACAAGTATACAACAGTAGCAACTGTGGATATAGCTCTGAGCGAGTCAACCGTGGCGGAGGTGGCTTGTCTGACCCTAGACAGACTATCTGAAGATGACATTTTAAATGCTATAAAAAAACTTAAGAGCAAGCCAACAGCAGGACCTGATTATCTTCCTCAATATTTGTTAAAGGGATGTTCCGATATTTTTTGTAAGCCTCTAACATTATTGTTTAACCTATGCCTGCAATCTAGTATTTATCCTGAAAAATGGAAAATTACTAAAATAACACCTATTTTTAAGAATGGCAAAGATTCGCAAATTGTCAATTTCAGACCAGTAGTAGTGTTGTCGGTACCAGCCAAGATTTTTGAAGTAGCAGTCCATAAATATTTATTCAGCCATATGCAAAAATATGTTTCTCCGATTCAGCATGGTTTTTTTACCTGGTCGGTCTGTATCAACAAATCAGTTAAATTTCACAACATATGTCTCCTCAGGACTGGACTCGTGTACTCAGACGGATGCGATATTTCTCGACCTGGCCAAGGCATTCGATAAGGTTGATCATCAGATACTTTTAAAAAAGTTACATTTTTATGGACTGTCAAGTAAACTATCGCATTTATTCACCTCATATTTAGTAGATAGAAAGCAATATGTATTTTTTAAGGGGCACTCCTCCGCTGTGTTTAATGTACAATCTGGTGTCCCTCAAAGCTCTAACCTAGGCCCAACTTTGTTCATGATTCTAATTAATGATTTAGTTAAGTATATACTTTCAGCAAAATCTCTCCTTTTTGCTGACGATTTGAAAATATTCTTGCACATATCTAGTATATATGATGCACATAAGTTACAGGAAGATATAGACAAGGTATTTAAATGGAGCCTTAACAATAAAATGCATTTCAATACTTCTAAATGTTTCATGGTTTCCTTTTGTAGGTCAGAATATGCTGATTACAATTATTTTATAAATGGGGCAAGTATTTCAAGAGTTAATCAAATAAAGGATCTGGGGGTATTTTTAGACTCAAAATTGTCTTTCAGTTTACATATAGAAAAATGTGTGTCTTCTGCAAATAAGATCTTGGGCTTTATTTTTAGACAGGGAGCAAATTTTAAAAATTTAAAAACTTTGGTAACATTGTATAAGTCCTTGGTTAGGTCGAGATTGGAGAGTTCAGTACTTATATGGAACCCAATCCATATAACTTATGAATAAAGTTTGGAGAAAATACAAAAAAGATTTTTACGCTATTTATTTTTTAAGAAATTTAATATTTATACCTTTTTAGTTCCATATGATGAGTTATTGCGTCTGTTTGGGTTTGAGAGTCTCAGACTGAGGAGAAGGGTACTAGAACTCATGTTCTTGTATAAATTGGTCCAGGGAAAAAAAGACGATGCAGCAAGTCTGGGTGCTGTTTGTTTCAGAGTACAAAATTTTAACAGTAGAAATAAATTAATTTTTAATATACCTTATTGCCGAACAGTCATGCATTCCTCCTCGCCGCTGTTGCGGATGATGAGATCATATAACTCAATAATGGGCAATAATATCAATATTTTCAATGATACTATCACAAGTTATAAGAAAAACTGCATGAGTTATTTATTGTGATTCTGGAATAATTAAATTATTTATTGTATTTGCTTTTTATCTATTCTTTTATTTATATTATTAATTTTATTGTGATTTTGTTATATTTAAATTCTTGTTGTATTTGCTTTATATATATCTATTTGTTGTTTATATTATTAATGTTATTGTTATTCTGGTATAATTGAATTATTTTTTGTATTGGCTTTTTATCTATTCAATTTGTCTATATTGTTATTTTAGATGCACATATTTTTTGTTTGAGGCATGAATTTGTTAACAAGTAGCTTAGTTTAATTTCCTGAATTAACTTATTTGATTGTTGTGTTTGCTGTTACTTTATTTATTTCATAGTGTTAATTTGATTTATAGTTTATGGTTTTTGTATTTTTCATGAAGACCCACAATGAACACTTTATTTAGTAGTACTGCTTTCATTGAAATTGGGTTCAACCTGTACCGGTAATGAAGCAAGTAAATAAAATAAAATAAATTATAAAACCATATGTTTTTTGTTTGGCTTTAAGAAAATATATTTTTACTATTGTAATGGTTTCATAAAAATAATCATATAGTACCATAATATATGCCTACGACGTTTTCTCACGTCACTCACTACTTATTTGGCAGCTCGTGCTTTACCATCAATTGCATTTTCTTCTATTTATTATTTGTGAATCGTATATTTTGTACACCTAGTGGTAATGGAAAATAATATTTTTGACAACAACAATGCTCAGTGTAAATGCTGAAGAACAGGCACCTGCAGAAGAACAATCTCTTAAACCTGAACAGCCGCCTGATGTTGAAGAACAGGCGAAATCCCCAGAAAACACACAAAAAAGTGAAAAATTACTAGGGATGAAATAAAATTACAATTGATAAAGAATTTTCTAAACCTTCTTTCAGAGCGATTTTATAAATTTATATTAAAAATTGTCAAGTGAGAGATTGCTGGATCGATTGCTTGCTTGATTGCTCAGACAAAGACACCTTTCGAATGGTGATGTGATTGCCGGGCAATCAGATTGCTGGTTGTAGGCAACCACGTTACCTAATGAATGGGTTTCCTCAAAACTGAAATTTTGAAAATTTAATGTTTAAGACCTATCTTGGGTTTAAGAAAACATTTTAAAGTGAAGAAGAATCAGCTGATTTTCATCCGTTGTCGGTAAATGTAAGACGTTAAAAGAAAAAAAAAACACATTAGCTAAAATAACATTTCAAGTGTTTGATAAAACACACATTACTTTTCATAAGATCAATTACTATAGGTGTTATGTAAGTTCACAATACAATCACTGGAAAGGGGATTTTCATTTGTATATATTTAAAAATGAAAATGTTGAACTTTTCATAGATCTCTAAAGAACCATGAAATTTCCTCGTTATCTGCCTACTATTTACATCAGTTTCTTCATCAACACGTTTTAAAACTTTCTCTTCAAACTCAAGAGCCTAAATCTATGCACTGTGAAAATGTGTTTCTTGTTATTACGGCTTACATGTACCAACTATTGATAAAAATCAGAAGATTATTTTTAACTGCAATTGTTTTATTAAAATTATGTCATAAAGTAATAAACTAGTATATATGCAAGGTCTTCAAAATTGCCTTTTAAAATGTTAGTTTTAAAAAAACTAAAAGTTAGAAAAAAATAAAATATTACCCCTTTGGACATTTTTAACATTACCCCTTTGGATAGAATATTTAACGGGCTACAAACTTTAATTCCTAATAAAATATTTAAAAAACTACAGTTTTATTTCATTTTATTTATTTCAGTTTAAAAATTCAATTTGGCCGCTTTTTAAAATGTAATACAGTAACAAGCTGAATATTTTTTGTGACACTAATGTTTAACTACCCCTCGGGGTTTTAGTCAACAATCGTAATGTCCTTAACGAAGGTACACTGTAATAACTTCTGAGCTCAGTACATTGTAAATTGGTTGCTATTGATATGGTGAAATTTAAAACTTGTTTTCAAAAGTGATATTGCTCTTGGTATGTTGTAATAAAAGTGAATAAAGTAAGTAAGTAAAATTACTAATTTATAAGTGATATACAAAATGTCAACTTAATCGGTTGAGTCCTTCTACAGTTACAAATTATTTGGTAACAAAAACAAAAAGGTGTGTATAGGGAAATGTCCGCACATTTCAGATACAAACTGTATATGTGCATAATTATGACGTGTTGTGGACGACAGGCTAGTCAAGGCACCAACTTGCACTACCCATCTGACCCATCAAAATAAGAGGGGGGATCAGGAGGGAAGGAGACTTTGCACATAATCCCTACACTGTGCTTAGAGACTTGTGAATTTAAACTGAAAACTAAGTTAAACTCATGCTGTATTTGAGTTTGTCACAAGGAAATTCCTCTGCACCATGTGATATTAAAAATACATTTTATTTTGCTTTCAAATTTTCTTTTGTTGAAACATTGACAATGTTCAGTCTTGCTTTACTATTTCACAATAAGAATTAATTCTAGCAATGTTAATTCAGTAAAATATTTTTAAATTGTTTTTAACTTACTCAGTACATACAAATAATTGCAAAAATGATGAATATAATTACAATGAATAATTTATTAACAAATACGGTCATAAACTATTTGTTTCTTTTATATTTTTTTTTATGTATCGAATTAGAATTGAAATTGGAACTGCTCTTTTGCCTATTTAATTCCACAATGGATTAGTGGTTTTATAAAAGTATTTCAAACTAGTGATCTATGAATTAATTTTCTATAAATATAATTAATTCGACTCTGCTATTATACCTGCATATGTTGAAGAAAGCAAACAAAGACCTAATACCACTACAAAATTACTAATTGGACTACGTCAAATAGTTAAGCTCAAAAATACACATGCAGACACTGTATTAGTCTATTTATCAATCATGATAAGGTTATATCTGTGAAAAATTATCACTAACAAGTATCACGACACAGACACATTATTAAGATTTAGAGCTTATGGCTTTTTAAAGAGAAATCCAGGAAGATGGAACACATATTATTTGACATAGTAGGGACACGTTTATATTTTGGAAAAATCTTTGAATATTGTGTATCGATTAATCAAAAGACACAATTTTGGTATTTTTCTTAGTTAAGTACAAAATAAAGTTATTTCAATTTCATGTTTTTGGTGGGATTAAAATACTGTTATAAGTTTAAAAAGTTATACAAGAAGCATCCATGCTAACAAAGAATTGTAGTATTGCTCAGTGTCGTAGATAAGGGGGGTCCAGGGGGTCCGGACCCCGCCCAAGCTTTAAATAAAATTAAAAAATTTCCGTTAAATTAAATAATGTTTCTAATATGTTTTTTATTGGTTTAATCACTATAACGTCAATAGTATTATATCTAAAGCCAATAAAGTTAATAGGCTCATTCTATTGGCGAGAAGCTGATAGCAATAACTCGTTACAAACGTTCATGCCTTCCTACTGTTTCGTCTTTTACCGATTATATTCGTGCCGTTAAGCCGCGTGGTCGGTGGGCGGGAAGGCTTTGAATTCGTACACGTTCCGCAGTACCATAGACCAGGTCTACGACGCATATTGGCCGCCACTCCCTGTTAGTGTTAGCTACTGTCGGATCAAAAAGTTTAGATACTCAAGTTTGAACATCAAATATGTGAAAAGGATAAGGCGGAGGAAAACTAAATTACCATCAACATTTTTCTCATCTATTTAAGCGATTATGAGTGGTTGTTTTCACGATTTTTTAAAATCATAGAGTGGGGAAAATACACCTCCCTCCATAGAATGGGGAAAAAATAAATTGTTTACAGTTTCAAATGATATGTGATGTTTGAAAATTCACTATGATACAAATAATGATCATATCATTCTGAAACTTTAATAGCGTGTAGATACTTCAATTGAGATTACATATACGTATTTCAAACTTTTTCAGTGGCTTGAAGAAATTTCTTTTCAATTTTCTAAAGTAACTGTTCCTCGAAATTGAAAAGTGATACGAATTGAGACATCCGGTGGTTTCAGGTGTCTGAAGTCAGTAAAACGAATATATCTTTATTTTAATTTTATGAATACAGATTGATTTTATATAGCTTTATTAATCTTGAAGATGTCATGTGCACGGGATTGTGTATAAATATCACATCCTTCCCTGGCCGCCTGGCGGGTGCAGATGTGCAGAATGACAGAATTAATGTTCAGTGAGGATAGTGATTGAAATTTTGAAATAAGTAAAAACCTACAAGATTGTATACATTGTAAATTATAAATAATAATCTATATATAAATTGTAATTAGTTAGCTTTACATATTGTAAACAGAAACATTTTAAAACCTGCCACTGGAATGAATGGTGATGGGAGATGTTTTTGTTAATTAATTAATTGGTTTTTAATACTAACATATCTGATAAAAGAGATTTATATGTCCAATATTTAAGTTTTTTGAGAAAGTCAAGCATTACTTATACAATTTCCACAACCACCTGGTTGGAAGAGGCTAGCCAACTTTTAGAACGCTGCAATGTCACATTCAGTTTCACCCGCCGGGCGGCTAGGGAAGGTTGCAATTACACGGTCCGGTGCACATGACACCTTAAAGATTAATAAAGAGATGTAAAATCAATCAGTATTCATACAGTAAAAATAAATATTTATTCGACTTACTAACATCAGACTCCTGAAACCACCGTTTGTCTCAAGATAGTATTCCTTTTCAATGTCGAGGATAATCCTTTTCAATCACCTTAGAAAAATGATAGCAGAATTTTTTTATGCTACTGAAAATTGGCGAAACTTCGTATGTGTAATCTCAATTGAAGTACCTACACGCTATTAAAGTTTTAAAATGATCTGATCATTATTTGTATTATAGTGAATTTTCAAACATCAAATCTTCTGAAAATGTAAGAAATGGTGTATTTTTCCCACACTAATTACGATTTTTAAAAAAATCGTGAAAAGGTAAAAATATAAAACTACCTATCATAATCACATAAAGAGGTAAAAAAATGTTGATGGTAATTTTGTTTTCCTCTGCCTTATAATTTTCACACAATTGATGTTCAAACCCGAATATCTCAACTTTTTGATCCGACAGTAAGTTGGCTTACTAATTCCTAGCTGAGTTGCCAGACGTACTGGTAGTCTACGATAATTATCGGTTTTGTATAATAATTCTGAAGATTCCGATGCAAAATTAATTGTTTACGATTGCAATAGTACGATAAATTATCATAGTGTACGATAAAAAACGATAATTCTGGTGCGAAGATAAAAGACCACTGATTTTGATTTTAATACGCAGCCTGACAGGATACCCTTATCATACTTAGACCAGACTTAACCTTGTTTAGCTAGATCCCTTCATTCTTTGTTATTCCTCTATCTAATTGTTTGACAATCATTTTCGTTCCTTCTAATCAGTTATTGTTGTCAGACAGTGGTAATAATACTTTTGTAGCGACGCAGTACAAAGCACTCGCACTACTGTACTGACGTATTTTTTATTTTAATATTTTATGCTTTAAAAAAAATCTTCTGTTAGTATGAAATGAAAATACTTGTATGTGTTAATAGTATTGAACATAAAGGTGCAAAACCGATTATTGATACGGATTAATTTGTTAAAAATTGGTAATTTACCTTTCTGAAAAGTGTACAATTTCAGGGTTTTCCCCATAATTTTAACCTCTAGCCCCCATAATTTTATGTTTGAAGTCTGGTAACACTGGTTCCTAGAAGAGAGATAGTCTCACAGTCTATCACATGACACATCGCACTCTGCATTCCACATTGAACGAATTAAGGTGTTTTCGTGTTCTCCTGATCGCTAAAATAGCGATTTGTAAGGGTTCTGACAAAATTTCTGGGGGTGTGCCCCAGGACTTCCCTTTCTGATGGGAGATATTCCATACCCTCTGGAGGACCCCCCCCCCCCCCGAACATTATTTTTATCTACGCCACTGGTATTGCTACTGTATTAATTGTAGTATTCTTTACTAGATTAATGCTGAACTATTAATAAAACTAAAAAGGAAATTACACCCCATTTATCAGGTGGTGTTTCACATCATATATTATTTTTGTAGCTCTATTATTCTAGTAACACTCAATACCTAAATAAATATTTGTTATAAGAAATATAATATTTTGAAGTTGGTACTATAAACTACGGACACTAAGGTACTATAACTAAGGGTTAAAAAAAATTATTCAAGTAAAGTTCCCGAACTATTCGTGATCACGTTAACAGCTTTTTTTGTTCAAAAATGTCATTTTTGATTTTTTAAATATTTTTGATCAAGTTTTGACAGGTAAATACGTTTCATCTATATTATGAATGTGCAATGGCACATCATTGCATAAATTATTTGTATGTAAAATGTAAATGTAAAAAAAAAATTGTCTAAATGATATACATTATAAATGAAATTTTGAGAAGACATTAATAAAAACAATGTAATCAGTAAATTTTGTAATAAATGTATATGTGACATTACTAAGCAGATTCATATCATGTTATCATTAGTTTTTAGTATGGGTTCCAATAAGATTCTTTGGCAAACCTGCCAAAACCTAGTGTAGAATACCAACTAACATTGTGAGCTTGAAGGAGTTTTCAGCCGAAATACAAACTAAACCTAGTGTAGAATAGCGTCTGACAGTGTGAGCTTGAAGGGGTTTGTCAGTCGAAATACAAACAACACCTAGTGTAGAATAGCAACTAACAGTGTGAGCTTGAAAGGGTTTGTCAGTCGAAATACAAACAAAACCTAGTGTAGAATAGCAACTAACAGTGTGAGCTAGAAGGGGTTTGTCAGTCGAAATACAAACAAAACCTAGTGTAGAATAGCAACTAACAGTGTGAGCTAGAAGGGGTTTGTCAATCAAAATACAAACAAAACCTAGTGTAGAATAGCAACTAACAGTGTGAGCTTGAAGGGGTTTGTCAGTCGAAATACAAACAAAACATTTATGTTGAGTAACAAATGTATGGAAAGTAGGAGCTTCAGGAAGCACAGTGCTCCTAGTTTAGAATTAGACTTTTGTTGACAGTAGTAAGATGAGGTTGGTGAGTTAATAATCAGTGAATCCCAATTGTTATCTTCTTTTGGGAGCACTTTGAAAGTACAATTATTGCTAAGCGAAATTTTTGCAGGCTATTATTCCATAAAATTATGAAAACAGGACTATAAAAAACATTTAAATACAGTAAATTTTTAACAGTAGTTATAAAAGAATATTGAAAATGATACTTTTCCTCCATAATAATTCAAAAAACTATTTTAAACTGGCCACTTTTAATATCTAAAGAAATTTTCATTTCATAATAAATTTCTATAGCTGGTTTAATCATTCCATTTACAAGGCATACATGTCACTCCTAATACATGAAAATGGTTTTACCAAACATTCTAAATGAGCAAATTTTGTAATCCAATTAAAAATTGATTATTAGATTTTAGCTTTAATTATTAAATCAAAGCTTAATAGAGATATCACAAATATTGTATTTCTTTGATATTTATATATTTACTGAGAAATGTTTGTGCATATCAATCTTAATTGTTCCTCAAACAAAATATACATATAATGAACATATTTGAAATGAATTTTATCGAAGGAAGTTGTAAAAGTCTCACCTTTAAAGCTCATGATTCTGTCCACACATCACACTCTGCCTCAGCAAGGTGCTGCATCAACACTGAGGTTAGGCAATGAAGTAAGTAGAGCCTGAGAGTAACACTGGCCTTATAAGCACCATCAACCGTTGTCAAATTACCTTGTTGTCCCGTAACTAACTCCTGTCAACTGATTACTCATTGTTTTTTTGTCCTTAGTTGGATTTGATATTGTGTAATTAAGTATTTGAGTCAAAACGTATCAAGATGAAAATGGCAAAGAAAGCGAGGTTGCCTTGTATAGGCTTTGCCATATTTTTTAAATATTTTGTTGTAACTATAAACTATAATGTTTAAAGCTAGCCTTTGTTTATGTTTACAAATTCGTGAGGTATATTCTTTTAAGTAAAACATAGATTAAAGCATACGGTACATACTAAAAACCATTTAACATGAGTGTTATATACTAATAATTAAATTCAATTGAAAATGTATTAGAAGATTCGGAATATAAATGTCTATCAGCAGCTTTTATGGGAAAAGAATAGAAATCTATTTCTCAATTTTAAATTAATTATTCAAATTTTTGTTTTATGTATATACAGTATATATTATATATTTACAAGAAATCCAGGCTACAAAATGAATAATAATTCAATTTAAAGTTGAATGTTTTTCTATATTGTACTAAACTATGGGTATTTATATTCCTACAATAAACAATGTATTGTTATTTTAGTACTTTCTTTGATCATTGGTACAAAAGTTTCTCCTCTTCTGTTGTTAACCAACTGACTGCAAATGTTTTACTATCAAGATCACAGTTTCTGCAATGACAGTGTCTTCCCAAAAATTTCTCAACTAATATTTGGCCATCCAAGAATTTTAAAGTAAATCTCATTAGTTTATAAACAATTAATTAAAAATTATTAATCTATTTGCATAGCAATTTCTTGGTTGTTCATTAACTATGCATCCCGAATTTAGCACATAAAGAATGCATTTATAACTTTTGCACGTATACTAACATAAAAATAGTGAGTAGTACTAGTAGCAGGGCTGCCCAGAGGTGAGGGGGTGAGGGGGCAAGAGGGGCAGATTGCCTTGGGGCCACAGAAACTTAGTCCAGAGGAGGTCACAATTCCTGCAACAAAAAAATAAATACTTAATATACTAGATAAGAAATTATTCAGGTCTGTATCATTGCATTATTACTGTGATATTAGGCCAGATAAAATATCCAGTTTTAGTTTTAAAATGTTTAAACCAAACAATTGGTTTCATAGCAAATAATGAGCCTTTGGTGCAAGTTGAACACTGGTGTTTGAAAACTGCTAACGGTATCTTAGCGCACCAAAGTGGCGTGACTTTTCTCATACGCTCTGGTTGGTATGCAACTGCAACTGCACCCATTTGCATACAATTTATGGTTGTCTTGTTTGCGAGCAAGGTTAAAGTCGTCGAGCCTGTGAACACACCAAAATATCTTTCTAGTTTGCGAGCATATAAATATGCTTGAGAGGTGTGGACCCCAATGAGATGTCCTGTTTTCGAATACTATTTTAATAAAACCTGTCAAAAGATTCACCAACTTTTCATTTGTATTACTCAAAACTCCATTTTTGGACTGCATTCATTTTTCCTGTATGTTTTAATTTTAATTTCAAAAGTCTCTAATATTTCAAACAAAATTGATATACTTGTCCTAAATTCAACTCTACCTTGGCTTTTAGTGGTAGGAAAATCAATTGCTTGGTCACATTGTAATACTTACAATACCAGTAGTTATGATATGTTACTATTACAAACTTAAGATAATACAGCGATCGTGACTTTATTTGTATTTGTATTGGTTTATTGAGTATGCTTTTAAGTGTAGTTTAACCTTATATTAGTATTTTTTGTCAATTCTGTTTGTTTGTGTAAATAAATAATCATAATCTTTATTGCATCAAACCTCAAATGAGGTACAGTAAACCCTCATTAATCCGCATCCCATTAGTACGGACTTCGCTTAATCTGCTTACGGACTGCCATTTGACAAAGTAATAAAAATTACAATCAGCTAAATATAGAAATGTGATAGTACAAAAAAACAGTGCTATGCGCAAATCGTGGTAGGCATCTTCGTCAGCTAATAATTCACGAAATAAACTCTAAAGGGAATCAACAGAAGATAACAGTTTTTTCTAACCAGTAAACAAAGCATGTCAATAAATGAACTGGATCCTCAAATTTTAAGGACTAAAATGAGCTTTTTATTATTGGCAGTAAATTTTGTTTTTATTTTACAGTACTATAATTTAAACTTATAAAATGTTTTATATACTATTAATGATGATTAATTATTGTACTCTATGTACCTTTTTCTCATGTTAGGGTTATTTCATTTAATCTGGACTTTTAGTGATATGGACTACTTAGATCCCAATTAGTCCGGATTAAAGAGGTTTTATTGTATTACAATATATAATATAGTATAATATAATCATATAATAACAGTTGAGTAAAATGTACATATAAATCACAGTTGAATTTTAAAGAAGTCTTCAATTTTGTATAAACATTCTTCTAATAGATAGTTGCACATAATTTTTTTTAATTGTTTCCCTTCTAAATTTCTTAATTTATGATTTGATAGTCATAAACCCATGATTTTTTTTGTGTAGTTGAGTATTTACATTGTATAATTTTCAGTTGATTCGAATTCCTTGTTTCATGCTTATGTATATTTTTGTTTTGAAGAAATTTATGTAAATTGATTTTGTATATAGTAAGCTTTTGTAAAGGAATAGTGAATAGGAATGAACAGTCATTATATTTAATTTCTTTAATCGAGGTCTGCATGGAGTTATAAAAGGTACTCCAAAAATTACTCTAATTGCTATTTTTTTAATTTAAATAATTTAGTTGAATTTTATAACTATATAATTTTGATTTAGTGTTTCAAAAATCCCTTAACTTATCATAGCAAAATAATAGCTCTATTTAATGTGAAAACCAGTGACCAGTAACCTGCGGCCTAAATTATGTGAATGAATAAATTGCAATAAAAAAGTGGAAGCCTAAGAATAATAAAATTAAATCAGTAAACAAAATTAAAGTACACATTTTTAAATCTGCCATTAAAAGGTCAAAGTCCTTATGAGTAGGGTTGTCTGTCATACATCCGTATTTTGTACGGACGGTTAGTATTTTTGTTCAGTGTCCATGTCCATACCATATAAAGAAAAAACTGGGTAGATGTCCGTATTTTTTGTTCTATTAGTGTTATAAATATATTTTAAATATTTAATATGGTAAAAACGACATATATGTATTACTATTACTATGAGCAATCATCAATCGACAATGGTGAGAAGTTGTGTGTTGTATGATGACTCACATACTATGCACTATTATACTACCACACAAGTACCTCCCTTAAAAAAGAAATTTTTCAACCTTGAACTTTGCTGAAATTAATTGTGGAAATTTTGAAGGGTTGTTGGAGTTTGCTCTTTCTCTGCCTGGTACTTCAGCACCAGTTGAACGAGTTTTTCAATTAATTATGACAATTGTCTGGATACCTGATCGGAATAGACTGTCAGTGGAGAAGGTCAAAGATATTCTGAGCATCAAAGTTTAACAGTGACACATAATGTACTGAATTTTTTGAAGCCATTAAAACAATAGTTCTTTATTTAGAAAAATATTACTAGTTTCAGCCTTCAGCCAGTACAACTAGTACAAGTGATGTCTAAACATTTTATAGAAGACAGGGACTTAGCCAGAAATTACAGAAGGGGGGTCCACATGAAATATTTGACTTGAACATCCCAGGTTTTAGAGTATGTAAAAAGCAATAAAAAGGTCAAAACATGTAAACCACAAAAATGTTTAATCCATAAATACCTGTGTTAAAAATTAATTTCTTTACATTGAAATTATGAACACTTTATATATCAATTCAGGAATGGAAACATGATGTTTTTAAAATATCGCAATAAAATTTAATATTTACTATTCAGTTTCAATAAGTAACTAAATATGAAACATTAGAACAATCATTTTTCCCTTCCCAGGCTAATACTATTAGCTTCATACATCAAAACATTCGTAGTGTTAGGAAAAACTTTGATTTATTCTTAACTCACTTACAAAATTTAAAAAGAAATATTGACGTTATTATTTTAAGTGAAATCTGGATTTTTGATGATGAAATTGATTGTTATAAAATACCTAACTATAATGTCTTTGCAAAATGTAATAACTTTTTTAGATCAGGGGGAATCATGGTTTTAGTACAGAATAGTATTAGATGTAAGTTAATACAGTGTACTATGGAAACTGCAGATATTTTAAATTTAGAAATAACTATCAATAAAACAGTTATGAGTGTACTATGTATATACAGGTTGCATGAATATACAGAGCGAAATTTTATAAATGAATTAGACATTGTACTAAAGATAGTAAGATCAAATGCCGTTATCATGGGTGACATAAACATAGATTTGAAGAAAAGCACTGTAGATACAGATATTTACTTATCCGTAATGTATAATAATAGTTTTAGTTCATTAATAAATGAAAATACTAGAGTTACTAATGATTCAGCTTCTTGCATAGATCATATCTTTGTAAGACATAACAACTTGAATTTATGTAACAGTGGCTTATTTCATATCAGCATAACAGACCACTCTCTTACAGCACTTATTATAAATAATGCACAAACAAATGTTACAAATGTAATTAATAGAACTATTAAATCTACTGACTTCAATGGTTTAAAATGTAGTTTACTTAATTTAGATTGGAATGCAATTATAAATGAACAAGATGTAGATGTTGCAATAGAGCTATTTTACCAGACATTAAACTATTATATAGAAATTAACACTAAGCTCAAAATATTAAGTGGAGCACTCATAAAAAAAGCAAAAAATAAAAGCCCCTGGATAACGCAAGCTTTGTTAAATAAAATATTAATTTTATTAACATATTAACATTAACATTTTATTAATATAATAATAATAATTTTATTATTATTATTATTAAAGAGGGAGAGGCTGGTGAGAGGAAGGCCTTATGATACAAACTTAATGCAATTTTTTATTAAATTTAAGGAAAATGTAGACATTGCTATACCAAATACGAAACATGCATATTATCAAAACTTATTCAAGAAAAATTCTAACAATCCTACAGAACAGTGGAAGATTATCAACAGATTAGTTGACAAATCAGACAAAGACCAGTCAATTAAGATAAGGCTAGATAATGGTAGTATAGAGGACAACCTACAAACGATAGCAAACCTATTCAAGGACTACTTTGTGAGTGCTCCCTTATCATTGGTGGTCGGTCTACAACCTGCCATGCCACTGTCCTCGACTATACCACCCTATGCACATCAGCAACAATCTTTATTTTTATATCCTGTAACGAATTATGAAATTTCAAAAATAATTAAAAATCTAAAAAACAAAAAATCAACCGGATACGACAATATTTCAGTACAGTTCATAAAATTTGTAGAACCTGAAATTGCAAGCGTTTTAGCTCATATTGTTAATTTAAGTTTTCAGAATGGAAAATTTCCAACAAAACTTAAGCAATCCATTAATGTGCCAATTTTTAAAAAGGGAGAGAGGGAGCTCATTCAAAACCATCGACCGATTGCCCTATTATCAGTAACGAGTAAATTTTTTGAACGATGTATGAAAGATAGATTGTTAAGTTTCTTAAATAGAACAAATTTTTTTCACAATATCAGTTTGGCTTTACTAGAAATAAAAGTACTGAAGAAGCCGTTCGCTTCTTTATGCAGGGTATTTTAAATTGTATAAATATTAATCAAAAAGCAACTAGGATTTTTGTAGATTTCTCTAAAGCTTTCGATTTGGTTAATCATAGTATATTGTTAAAAAAACTTTATGCAGCGGGAATTCGGGGGGTTTCTCTTGATTGGTTTAAAAGTTTTTTGGTGGGTAGGATGCAAAAGGTGCGTATCCAAAATATTCTTAGTGAGTCAAAAACTTTAGATGTAGGCGTACTACAAGGGTCAGTTTTATCAGCAACGTTATTTATCATTTTTATCAATGATTTACTTCAAGTACCATTTTCAGGAATAGTTTCGGCTTTTGCTGATGATATATCTATCAGATATTCAGACAGTAATTGGATCAATATATGGGATAAATTGAACAGTGACTTAAAAATGTTGAACAAGTGGTGTAGTACTAATAAGATGGTACCATAGTAAATGCAGAAAAAACTAAATTTGTAAATTTTGATCTCAAAAAGTTTTTTTTCGATGATAGTTTACAGTTTCATATTATTAACGGTTGTGATGGAAGCGTCGCAATATGTAATTGTCCACGCAATAACCAAGTTTGTCATATTAAATATCTTGGTATTACAATCGATGAATCGATTTCCTGGAAAAATCATATAAGTCAATTACAAAACCAACTAAGGAAAAATATTCGTAAGTTTTATTTTTTGAGAAATCTAGTAAACGAAGATTTATTGAGAGTTATATATTTCGCGTTAATACAATCACGTCTCATTTATGGAATTGAATTATGGTGAAGTGCGTATGATGTTACATTAAAACCATTAGAAATTATTCAAAAACATTTTATTAGAATAATAGCTTTTAAAAATAAGAGGAATCGTTCTATGCCTTTATTTCAAAGCCTGAACATTCTTCCGTTAAAATATCTTTTTGTATTTAAAATGCTTAAAATCTTTTACATTATCAGTGGCAACAGAAGTATAATAGGGCCACACCTTACTAGATCCATCGCACAAGGGCTTATTAAAAGACCAAAAGTTAATAAAACAATTTTTAAAAACTCCTTTGTCTTTTTGGGCCCAAAAATTTACAACTTATTACCAAAAAAAATAAAGTTATGTAGAAATGTTGAACAATTTACACAAAAAATTAAAACACGGCTTTTTGGCAAGACGCAGATTAGGGATCTTTTAGAAGTAGTTACTTAGTATAATAATAATAAGTAAATAGTATATATAGCAGTATATATAGTAAATAAGTCAAAACATTTGGTTGTTTATGTAATTGTAAGTAGTTACATTCGTTTTGCAATATTAAAATTTTTTTGTGAATTAAGTATTAACTATAAATGTATATTTGGTACGTGAAGAGTCTAGTATAAGGTATAACCCTTGATTTTATATAATCAAGGGTATAACTAATCACACAACACCAAGGAGACTACACATGCTGCAGTGAGCCGCCGAGATCATTTGTCAAAAATGGACTGTTTAATTTTGTAAATTTAATTAAGTTTTAAGATGTGCTAGCCATATGTACTGGAAAAATGGCTAGTATTTCAGAGTGTTATACGTATTAATATGTAACTGTAATTTGAAGGCTGAATAAACATATTCTTATTCTATTCTTATTCTTAAATGAAGATAGAATAATTTATTGTTTCATTTAATTCCTATACATTCAGGAACCTTACTATCCTCGTGACTTACTCAGATCCTTGATTATATACATGTCAGCCACCTTATAGATATTGATCAAATCTAATAAATATTAACTATGTTACATACATCAATACATTAATCTGATTATGATAAAATCAGCAAAATATATACTTTCTCAAGAAGTAATAAGTAGGTACTAGGCACCTGAAGGGTGTCCGAACCCCCTGGACCCTCCCCTTGGCTAGTCCCTGTAGGAGATTTAAGAAAATTTATTGAGTTCTCCTGTTTTAAACTTTGATGATCTAATGTTAACTTAAACTTATTGAATGCCTTTTTAAAATAAAATATAATGTTTGTTAGTTTAGTATATGAAATATTAAATTAAAATATAGTTGTAATATTACTATTATAAATCACAAAGCCGTTAATATTAACAGGCCCGGACTGGCCCGCCGGGACACCGGGACGCGTCCCGGTGCGCCCTCCTCCTCGGGCGCCCTCGTAGTAGGGTGCCTAGTAACAAAAATATTCACGCCAAATATTTTCACTGACTTAGCGGTGAGAATATTAAAATGCATATTTTAACGTAATAAACACCACCTCCTACCTACCTAGTTATTCAGTAATTATTCAGAATAATTAGGTGGGCTTAAAACTTACATTACCTTAGTAAGGTAAAGTACATTCATAAGCAATTTCAGATGAGGGGAAGAGAGTCAGAAGAGGAATCAGATAATGAACTAGATCACGAAGACTTTGAAGGTGGCGACGAAGATAAATTTGACCTAGACTCGGTAAAGTGTACTGAAGCAAAGACCTGTAACACTTGTATAAAGTGTGCATTTAAAGTGCTTGTTGAATATAATATGTATTGCTTGCAATACAAAGAACTTTATAAAGTTTATAAATATTTGCTTACAATTCCATTAACCCAAGTTAGCTGTGAAAGAATATTTTCCAATTTGAAACTTATTAAAACTTGTCTGAGGTCCACAATGACAAATCAAAATCTTGAATCTTTAATAATCATGCAAAGTGAAAAGGATATTATGAGTAAAATTGATGGTGAAACGATAATAAACAAATTGTGTGACTCAAGCACAGAAATGAGGCGTTTACTAACATTCTAGGACCATTTACTTAATTACTTATTGTTAGTGTTTGGCTCTATCACTTACCTTAATAGTAGTAAACGATGTATTTTACGATTATTAAATACATTAGGAATTATTAAACCAAAGCGCCTTGTTTCATTTATCTGAACCTTCCGATGTCAGGGGATTTTGTAATACACTAATACAGATAATACCCAAGTCAATAATATATAATAAACATAATGTAGAATATGAAATAATATATAGTTACAAAAATAAAGTGAAGATTTATATATATATTTTTTTATTAAAAAATTTGTTACAGATTGTTTTGAACAGTTATTTTTTTGAACTAATTGTTCAAATAAAAAATAAAAAAAGATCTTGGATTACAAGTTACAAAAATGTACTCAGATAGCGTAAAATTGCCTATTTCAATTATGGTATTTTCAACAATTTTCCGGGGGAGGACCCCCGGATCCCCCGCTTCCGTTGGGGGGTATTCCATACTCTCCAAACCCCCCGGAATATTTTTTCAGGTACATTTCCAGCACCTCAATTTCTCAATATATCTCGGCGCCCTTGGCGACGGTTGTCCACCGCCCTTTTCAATGAGCCAGTCCGGGCCTGAATATTAAGTTACCAATTTTACAACCCAAATGAAACATTGTAAAATTCATAAAATACCGTTTTCAACCCCTCTCCCCCCAATCCAACACCCAAGTAAACCAGGTATCCGTATTTTACTATGAAAATTCATGGCAACCATACTTATGAGAAAAGGTTCTTACAAACTTGGTTTCAAAGCCGGTTCAGTAGTAGGCGGCGGCACTGCGTTCGTTTATTAATTTTGTTTGAGCAAAGTTTTAACAATCTTAGACAAATTAGTTGTAAGAGTAATATTATGTTCACAACACCTTAACACCAGTACATTCAGTTTGTTTTCTCAAAGAGTTGACCTCTTGGCATTTTTCACTCTAATAACTAAAAACCTCTTTCTGCAGAACAGTTGGTGACTGGATGTGTCAAAAAAAATCCTCAGTGCTACTTCGAGATTGGGGAATGTGGTAATCAGCTCCTTACTTCTTGTGTACTTGTAAACCTCAAGTATGGCCTTCACGCCTTCCAGTTCAAGGTACATCTTGAAATGGCAACAATCATTTACATATTCTTCACTGATATCCTCAGAACAACACTTTACCACCTTCGTTGCAGCTTTCACAATATATTCTTTTGAAGACTCCTTAGACGGCGACACCAGAGGTGACAACACTTCAAAGCGGTACGACAACACTTCATATGTTTTCGTCAACTCAAGTTTGATTTCAATGAATCAATGGTTTTAAGATACACTTTAATTTTAAAAGTTGATCTTCCATCATCAAATTCGACTTCATTCTTATCTATTTCATAAGCAAATATTTTGAGTTTATTAATTCTGTGTAAGAAGTGGGAGTTTCACAAACAAGAAGAGCCATGATGGATTGTTCATATTTGTCAAATCCGTCTCTTTTTTCATCAATTAATGCTAAGTGTGAATCTTTTTCATATCCACTGAAAAATTTGTGGTCTGCTATTGTAAGTTGTTATAACACTTGTCAACTCTCTCTCAAGGTACTTGTCCTCTTCAAGTTCCAAATTTAGTTTTTCTTTAGAGTGAAACATTACAACCAAACAGTCCTGTAAAAAAAATTTGGAATGTTGGCATCCCTAAAAAATTTGGCGCTCTGGGCTATAGCCCAGCCGGCCCATATACAAAGTGGGGCCTATAGGCCCAATTCCAAAAATTGGGCTGCAGCAATGTCTTGGCAAGGCCGAATTCCACAATGGGGCAAAAAGCAGATTTCCCAGGCAAGGCGGCAGGCCGAGCTTCCCTTACAGGTGTAGCGACTAACCGGGTTGGCACGCAAAGCATAAAGAATTTAGATTAATCACAGGAAGACACTTCCTCATCTCCAAGTAATAGGGCCAGGGGTTCAAATGATTTGAGATTTTCTATGTGAAAACCGAGTATGTTAGTTTTTTAAGCGTTCAGAACTAGTTTTGCTGAAAACATTGGAGAACTTTGTTAGAATAAACAAATTCTAAGTTTTTCGATAAGGTCATAACCCTCAGCAGTTATACAAAGTATGTGTCGTCCGTGAATAAACAAACTTTGGCATGAAAGCTTGTTTTTGATATATGTTTTGGTAGGTCGTTGATAAATAGAAAAAACAGAACTGGGCCTAGTACTGAACCCTGAGAGACGTCAAAAGAAATACCAGATACATTTGAGTTAGCCTAACTTCCACTACATCCGGCGTTCTCAATAGGCAATCGAACTGACTGCGTTCTACCCTCAAGGTAAGGCGAGACTCACGAATGATCCAAACATCATATGCCCAGAGAATAAAGTTTCTCCAGAAGAATAGCATGATCTACCATATCAAACGGTCGCGTGAGGTCAAAAAATATACTTAAAGCAGCATCCCCGGAGACAAGAGCTCCTGTGAGGAAGAAAACCACTGTATTTAAAACATCAAGGTTAGATTTACCTTTTCTAAAACCATATTGGTGTGGAGATAATATGTTGTTTTCCTCAATGAATAACATAAGGCTGTCAAGAAATATATGCTCGGAAACCCTCGAGAAGGTGGAAATCAAAGAGATCGTACGATAATTACTGCAGACGTCCTTCCTCCCTTTTTTATGAATTGGTCTGATTATGCCATGTTTCAAGGAATGAGGGAAACGCCCTTCATGGAACGAAGTATTTATTAACTCTGCTAATGGGGTGGATATTAAATCATGTATCTGCTTTAAGAGTTTTGCGGAAAACCCATCCACACCACAAGATGACTTTGGCTTAAGAGAAATAAGCATACCTCTTCGTGATTGAACTAGGCTAAAGATAACAGAGCTTTTTCTATAAAATTCAATAATAATATTAGATACGGCAAATATTCGATGGACAGGAGCTAACAGACGTCATAACTTGCAAAATCGTTCATAAATAATTAATTTGACCTTCAATGTTCATAAATTATTAACATGATGTGGAACACATTTCTTACAAGTACCGTACGCATTTTAATTCAAGTGTCGTTGAGTTGTGCTCGAAGCGGCTGTCGTTGCAATTGTGTCACACACCGGAAGTGGGGTGTCGTAACCCGCTTCCTTCCACGAGCAGTTGCGCAAATGCCAAAGCTGCAGGGCATTTCTAACCCTTTTACTTCTACCTCTGTAACTGGAGTCACAAAAATGTATCTGCAAGTGAGATGCAGTGAGTATGGCGTCGAAGTGATTACACAATCATAAATTAATTCCTTAGAAGCAACACTTTCTCCTGCTCTTGAGAAGAAGTCATTGAACATATTATATATAAATTTGTCTACCATCATCATCAGTTAATGTTATATTAAATGCTTCTTCTGATCTTTTAGGTTTATTGGCATTTGTAACAACCCATATCGCCTTGCATTTGTTTGGGGCACTAGATATCTTGTCAAGTATAACATCTGATTTAGATTTCCGTACCGCTTTCCTCAATTCCCACTAGCCTGTTTATACTTCAAACGGGTTGGGTGGGATGCATCGAGGTGCTTGGTCGAAGAATACAGAAGTATTTGTTGTTTTAAGTTAAGAATTTCAGGGATGATTACGGATTTACTTTTAGACGTTCGATTCTTTACTTTTGTCTTCTCAAGAGGGAAGGATAGTTCATAATAATAATTCATGATTCTAAGAAACTCATCAAACTTACAATCTATGTTTTGGTACTAGGAAATGTCATTCCAAGTCTCCCTTCTCAAATAATGCCTGAAACTTAGAATATTGTCGGGTGTAAAATGCCGTGACTCATTAAAAGTTGGGAAAACTGACGCAACCAGGAGGGAAACACGAACCACAGCTTATTGACCATGAAATCAGGCAGAGCGGCTACTATGACTTTTCAGCTGATTTCACCGGCATCAATGTTCGTAAATATATTATCAATATGTGACTTGGAATTTATAAACTTTCTGGTATAAGAAGAAAATTTTATAATTTATACCATAAGATCTCATGATATTGATAAAGCTTATACTTGACAATATATCACTTAATAAATTTATGTTGAAGTCTCCAAGAAGTGAGATGCAGTGAGTATGGCGTCGATGTGATTATACAATCATAAATAAATTCCGTAGAAGAAACACTTTCTCCTGCCTTGAGAAGAAGTCATTGAACATACGACACGTTTACTGGATCGTAAATGTGTCTGCCATCATCATCAGTTAATGTTATATTAAATGCGTCTTCTGATTTTTTAGGTTCATGGCTTATCTAAAATTATTGTTATTATCTAAAACAAGCCACGTCCGGACGAAATATTTTTTCTCCAAGGATTTCTAATTTGGGGAAGGGGGTTCCGACCACGAAAAATCGAAAATATGGGAAAATTCTAATTTCTGTCCCAGAGGCTCCTAGACGTTCCGTGTTGGAATTATTTTAAAAGTTATTGTTTAGAAGATTATGTGTGTTTTGTTTACTTACTTGTCTATATTTGGTGAAATCATTTAATATTTTATTCTATTTTTGAGTATGTGTTTCTATATAATTACCAACTTACATACTTTGTTGGATTGTCTTTTCACTATCACTGTTTTTCTTACTACTCCTTATTAATTAATGTGTTTATGCCCTATTTGTATTTATTTTCATAGTTAATCATTACATTCTCTTTTTACTATCTTTTTATATCAAACACGCAGCGTTTTGGTCGAATTTGTTTGCTCATAGCATTTTAAATATTTTGGGAGTTTATCTCCTAAATCACATTACAAATTATAATAATTGTTTGTTATATACCACTACATTACGGAAGAGACAACATTTAAGGGCTCTGGTCCCTTCCCAAATAAAAATATACTGTAAAAACTAACATTGGGCTATGTTAAACTAATACACCCAAGTGAGGTATCAAATTAGGGTATTCTTCTCATAATTACTAATATGACATCAGATTTTGGAAAAACACTCTATTTATGGGCTCCAAAACCCCAAATTCGTGTTCATACCATATAAGAATCCTGGCGATATGTCAAAAATGGAACTTAAGCAGAGCGCCTTAGTGAGTCAGCAGGCCGAACTTTTCCCCAAGAGGCCGTATGCCGAGTTCCACAAAGAGGCCTGTTGCAGAGCGTATTGGCGAGGCCGTAGGTCGAACTCCCGCATGAGGCCGCAGGCCGAGTTCCACAAAGGGGCTAAAGATAAACGTGGAAGACCTCAGAAATGAAATTTTATTATTAATAATCTACAAGGGAGAGCAACAACAAAAGACCTCAGGAACCTCTGGGAGATATGGATGCTACCTCTCCAGTTTGCAAAATTCAACTGAGCGAAGCTCGGTCTCCCGGTATTTGTTAAAAATTGTATGTATGGTTTGTATATTACGAGAATGGTATGAAGTGGTCGGTGCTGATTTTAAAAAAAATTTCATTTTCACTTTGCTTGCTGGCTAGGTTTAATCAGAGATAAAGTAAGTACTATGTTTGGTCTGTGGTTTAAAATTAATAGATATGACATGAGTGTAGATGGAAAAACATCGATATATATAAACTACCGATAGACAATCTGTAGTTCCGTTAGCCGTTGACTCAAAAGATTGCATTGTCTTAAAATTACATGAAAACAGATAAGATAAGCATTATACATTGTAGAAACTTGTTGTATGTATGGAAATACTAACTCTACTTAATTTACTTGTATACCTTGTTATTGTATTAGTATAAAAGTGTATTGCATGTGTATAAATGTGTGTATAAAAATATATAAATGCATGATATGCATGATTTATATTTATGGACAGAAAAATACTAAAAATTTGGATACTGCAAGATAGAATAAGGTTAGCTAAAAAATAATTTGGATACTTATGTTTGGTAGGTTTCCTTTGCCTGCGAGAACTTTGAGAATTAAGAAAAGAATGTTCCCATTCTTGGTAAGACAACATTACCATAAGAATGTAGTTTAACTATAAAATTAATTTATAATAATATATCCATAATTTAATGTTTTAAATGTTTCCTAATTTATGTATCTGTGAGTAAATATAATTATGACCATTTGCATATTTGACACAATTATTTGATTATATGGGTAGGTTTATTTTATTCATGTTTATTGCTTTGTTTTGTTGATTTTTATTTATTAACATGAATTATACAATTATAATGTATGTTTCGTTTGAACATACGCAATTAGATAATAATAGTAAGGCATGATAAACTAAATCTAATGTTAATGTCACGATTCATCAAATGTAGGTTATACGTAATACAAAATAGCGATGCTGACTTGATCAGAATTGTCAATAGAGATTATAAATAATAAAATCGATCCATAACTATCGATGTTCTGATGATCCAATAATAGTAGTAAATAAAAGACGCATTTTTATCTACTGTTGAAATCGTTTGTATCTTTGTAGAAACAATGATGCCAACAGTCGGCACGAATATTTTGCGCTGTCTTTTCATCCATCAATTCAATTTATTTTCCTACGCTATCCCACAAAAAGAATAGCTAGTCTTGCTGTCGTGATAGAAATATATCAGTAGTTTTATTTACTTAAATGCCAGTGACTTATTGCTTACATTTTCTTTTTTTTTCTAATTTATTAATAAAAATTGTAAATTTTTACCACTGCTGTGTGCCTTTTTTTTAAATAGTTTTTTAATTAGCATAATACGTGTTGGTACATATACAGTACAAGTAAACGTCACACAACACAAATTTATTACAATATAAGCACAAAATGCACAAATATACTACAATACAAGCACAAAATGCACAAATATTATGGTGATCGATTTCGGTGAACCACGCTCACCTTCCTCAGACCAGAGGGATTCACAAAAGAATCCTTTTTTGTTCACAACACAAATTTATTACAATATAAGCACAAAATGCACAAATATACTACAATACAAGCACAAAATGCACAAATATTATGGTGATCGATTTCGGTGAACCACGCTCACCTTCCTCAGACCAGAGGGATTCACAAAAGGATTCTTTTGTGAATCCCTCTGGTCTGAGGAAGGTGAGCGTGGTTCACCGAAATCGATCACCATAATATTTGTGCATTTTGTGCTTGTATTGTAGTATATTTGTGCATTTTGTGCTTATATTGTAATAAATTTGTGTTGTGAACAAAAAAGGATTCTTTTGTGAATCCCTCTGGTCTGAGGAAGGTGAGCGTGGTTCACCGAAATCGATCACCATAATATTTGTGCATTTTGTGCTTGTATTGTAGTATATTTGTGCATTTTGTGCTTATATTGTAATAAATTTGAGTTGTGTGACGTTTACTTGTACCTTTTTTTTATTATTGTTGAGCCAGGGAGAAATCTTCGAAAGACACTAGCTCCAGCTAGTAGTGTGGGAATTTTATCCACTAAAACCACCTAAGACTCCGCCCTAGAATCACCGTGTTAGGTCCAACCTCACCTTCCGAGGGGGAGAGAGGCCAATCATGCTCCCGCATGGCCGATCCAGCTTCTGGGCGTTGCTCACTGTATGTATACCTGAAACATAGTGTTAGTGCACAGCCGGTAGTTCGAAGTAAGGGCCCTGGCTCTCCTCCTGCAACAGGAAAAAAGCATTCATTAATCAGTTGCATGTGCGCGATCTATGGAGGGTCTTCGTCCAGGATGGCTGCAGGCTTTGGGCGGAAGTCTTCAGGCCCATCCCTCCTTACTATTTCTGCGACGGCTGGTTTGCCGGATACAGCAGCAGCCTCGTAGAGCTTCCGAGACGTTGCAGTCGCGTAGTCAGTCAGTGTCAATACTGGAAGACCGTTGTAGATCTTTGTGTTCCGGACAAACCACTGTTGTCGGGACATGTACCTAAGGGACTTATTCTGAACAGTCTGAAGCTTCTTCCTATTTGTTCGGTTGCAAAGAGCCCACCAAGTCGTTCAGGCATACATCATGCAAGATCTGACGGTCGCCAGGAAAATGGTCAGCTTAGCATCAACAGACATCTTCGACTTCCAACCGTAGTAGTAGGAGTAGGAGTAGGCCAGGGATTATCGGCAACGAGTCCGATCTTTGACTGAAGTTTATGACGGTTTTTATCTTGATTTATAGCAAGATCATTTATATTGGAGGTTTTATCTGTTGAGATTATTTCTGAGTGAATCTCTTGTGTGGAGATTGAGTTGAGGAGAAGTGTTTTGCCATCTGCAAACATGACTGTTTCTACTTGGGGTTTGTTTAATGTTTATACAGGTTGGTAAATCATTCGTTGTCGGAACTGGTGGTGCAATGCTATAGCCCAGCTACTTGGGGACCAAGTGTTCAGGAGATTGTAGGCAATAGGTTCTATGGTCGGTCCTCTTAATACCGATATGGCGTCCACTCAATAGTTGTCATCGACGTGTCCACACTACTAGAGATGTCTGAGGTATCCGTCCATGTTGGATAGTAGTCAAGGTTCAGATGTTTTGTCGGGAGAGAACTGAGTGTCAGGTTTGTCAGTTAGCTGAAAATCAGACAAATACTACGTGGTTGGGATTCCACGTAAAGCTTATAAGTCCCTTAGTTGTCCTAGCAACGGGATTAATACATTGCTCTTTCTGATGAACAGTCGATCTTAGTAACAACGACCACACTCGTTCATCTACACTCATTCGCCCCTTATATTACCACATTTATTGACGGTCGGCGTCTTAATGATGGATAATGAATTTGTAAGCAATGTGAAGAGGAATGGACCCAATACCGTGCCTTGTGACACGCATGTGGTTGAGACTTATATGTATATGTTTCTCTCTTTCCACTGTTGACAGTTTGTATTTGTACAACTTGCTAGTGCCCTTTGAGGTAACTTGCGACCCATTCTAGTGATTTACCTTGGATAACTAGAATGGCCAGCTTACTAAGAATAAGATTGTGTCATAAGCAATCAAATGCTTTACTGTAGTCCACCATAGCTGATTGTACTAGCTTATTGTTTCCAATTGATCTGTACTTGACTCAACCAAACTAATAAGAGCTGTTTTTGTTGATCTGAATTCAAAATCCCATGCTTTTATTTCGTTACAAGTTAATGCTTTCGTAGATGTTCAATCATTCTTTTAAGCTCTATTTTTTCTATAATTTTTGAAAGGCTGGAAATTAAGGAATGGGCCGATCAGGGCCGGTTTAAGGGGTAAGGAGAGTACGCGGCCGCGTAGGGTACCAGGAAAAATGGGTGCCTAAAAACTCAGTATTAAACCAGAAGACTAACAAAATATCGTAATATGAAGTAGAAGAAAGTAATTGAAAATATCGAATGGTAAAATATTCCGATGATATAATTTATTCTGATCATGACTCATCTAAAGTTTGAGCGTTT
Source organism: Stictocephala bisonia (assembly GCA_035578905.1). Lineage (NCBI taxonomy): Eukaryota > Metazoa > Arthropoda > Insecta > Hemiptera > Membracidae > Stictocephala > Stictocephala bisonia. Next base: position 622,512 of record JAQJVL010000050.1, read on the forward strand.
ACTTATGCTGCCAAATTTATATTGTAGGATTAAGGTTAAATCCCAGAGTGGAATCCCGTGAATATACGTAGCTTATATCACACTACTCAAGTTTACTGTTATTCCCAAAATGACACGAAACCTTTCAGAAAGATTTGTTTCCCCACTATTGGCTGAAAAGGCGGCTGATATTAGTTCCATCATGCACCGTGGATTAATACGGAGCTAGTGATGTTCTTATTGTGAATTATTATGCTCGACAATACGTCGTCTGCTACTTTTATTAATTCCCAATTAATTGCTTACGTAAATTTTTAGTAAATTCAATTCATTCACAAATTCAAGATGTCTATTAAAATCTATAAGACATCTAATTAAATCACCACGCATTAATTAATGACAAGAGTAATTTACCAACAAGAATTACTGTAAATTCAAGAACCATAGTTATGTTTGGCTTACAAAGTAACAAATTTTGCTTTTTATGTTACACAACATTTATACACAGTACAAGTAAACGTCACACAACACAAATTTATTACAATATAAGCACAAAATGCACAAATATTATGGTGATCGATTTCGGTGAACCACGCTCACCTTCCTCAGACCAGAGGGATTCATAAAAGGGGGATTCATTCTTTTATGAATCCCTCTGGTCTGAGGAAGGTGAGCGTGGTTCACCGAAATCGATCACCATAATATTTGTGCATTTTGTGCTTATATTGTAATAAATTTGTGTTGTGTGACGTTTACTTGTACTGTATATGTACCAACACGTATTATGCTAATTAAAAAACTATATAACATTTATACATATACATATATAATACTAAAGTAGTTAGTTTAAACCATGTCTTGTAATCTCCACTGAAGTCGGCAATGGTGGTGCAGTGCTGTAACCCAGGTCCTTGGGGACAAAGTGTTTGGGAGATTGTAGGCGATAGGTTCCATGCTCGGTGCTCTTAATACCGTCACGGCGTCCGCTCAATGGTTGCCATCAACGTGGGACACTATTATAGCAGATTGGGCTGTCCATGTTGAATGGTAGTCAAGGTTCGGATGTTGTGTAGGGAAGAGAACTGAGTGTCATACTTGTCAGTTAGCTGAAAATCAGACCAACACTACGTGGTTCGGATTCCACGTAAATCTGTAGGTCCCATAGTTGCCCTGGCTATTGGGCTATTAATAAATAGTCCTTTCTGAGCTAATTCAACTCAGATAGTAACAATAACTACACTCGTTCATCTACTCATTCACCCCAATATTCGCCCATATCTTAACGATCGGCGTCTTAGAGATCAATAATGAATAAAAAATGAAGTTTTATAAATGGTGTATTCCTTAAAAAAAACACACTTTTATTGAGTGAATTGTCAGATGTGATAGTATAAAATTTTAAACAAAACTAGCACAGAACCCGTCCTTCGTACGGGATTAACGTTCATTTATATTGGTGCTTGTTGCATTCAGTAATACAAAACATGTATCTACTGGCATCAAACACAAAAATACTGTTCTAATTCCCGTATTTTACAATTAATTCCAGCTGACAAGTGGTAAATAACTTGCCTACTATTCAGCTGAATGCTTCCAGGCAATTGGTAGATATAGTTACCAGTATTTTATCGAATAGTCAAACCAGATGATTTCGCCCATATGACATCACGGTCTACTGCGCAGCCTTGTCGTGAGACATACCGTCTTTTATAGCTACCCTGGATATGGTTAGGTTTGATTTATTTTAATTGTATATGGTTAGTTTAACCCTGATATTTGAGTCTATTGTATTTGTATTTACAAGTAAATACTTATATCTTGACCGAATGCCTCCTACCTCTCAGTTTTTTTATGGATGGTGGGGTACCGCAATGTTCGCGTACACTAAAAAATGGTCTACAACCGGCCCTGGGGCCGATAGTTTTCACTTTGGCAAGCGATGCTTTTTTGGTACTTCAAGTTATAACTGTTTACAACAAGGTTTACCTGCAACCATTGATTTTAAATACAAATAGATTTCCCATCCAATGTTAAATTTGGAGTCTCAAAATATCAGCTGTTTTTGTGGTCCATTGTGGAGCGCTAGTGTAGTCCCATGTTATGCAGTTTAAACCAGCTGTGGTTGCGGGCCACACAAACTAACAAAATTACTGCCACAAATATTCATATTAGATGGTTTATCTCTTGTAGGTTTATATAATCAATGCTACAACTCAACTCCCCCCCCCCCGTGGCAACGCTACGCTGCCGTTCGTTGCTTCACATGCGCCTGTGTGCGCGCATATGGTAGAATTTATCTCGGAGTCTCGGACTCAGATTCAGTTGTAAGTTAACAACCAAAACCAAGTTTCAGTTGCGACTGAGGTCTTCTAATAATCGTTGGAGGCAGCAACCGTTGCAAAACAACCGAATTGTTATTTGTTAACCATCTTACTCAGATCTCTGTGCGTACGCTTGACTGCTCGTGCCGTAATTCTAACCAAACTCAATAAGATAGGTTATGTTATTTGAGTTTTATTTCCATTTTTTAATATGATCGAAGATTTTGAATTGATAAAACAACGCACTGAGAAAGTGGTTAGTATATGACATTTATACATAAATAAGATACATACTATTTTCAGTACCAGTTCAGTTTTTGCTAACTAGGCCTAAGTAAATGTCTTATTAAAAAGTTAGGTTACTTTGTAATTTATCATTCCCAACCCGCTCATGACCAAACTATACAAATATTATGAAAACTTCCCAAAATGACTTGTTAATATATTACGCACTTTCTTGCCACCTTTGAAAATGCGATTTCATGTTGAAAAAGTGGTGAAATATGAGTTTATCTCTTGAGGAGTTTGATTTCATCCGCGCGGAAAACTCGTTTTTTCCTGAAATATCGAAAAACTAGTTTTTTATCTGTTAGTGAAAAAACCAACTTTTTTTTAAATCGTTATTTTTCGACAACTTTTTTTTTCATTTCTCCTGTTTTTTATGCTAAACACAAATATAAAACTAGTTTTGTAGTAAAATTATTTTTCAGCTCGAAAAATGCATATTTTACTGACATAACCTAACTTATCCTAATTGTCTATTTTCTCAACAAAAATTCGTAACTTGTCTTAAATTCGAGTGTTTGGCCTTTGTAAAGGCTTGCCGGCCGTCACTCCGGCGGGAATATAGGTGAATTGGGTTTTTGTGATTAATAGTTGTTGTATACAGGGTGTCTCGTAAGTACTGACCAAAATTTCACGAGGTTATACTATAGGCCAAAACAAACAATTTTCATAATATAATGTATAGTCCCATCTTGCTTACTTTTCTGTCTGTCTGTATGTGTTTTTTAGAAAATAATTATATCTTCAAAATGGTTTCAGATATCAAGTTGAAACTTTGTACATTTATTTACCTTATTAGTGTACATCTAAAATAAAAGTTTCAAAATTATATCATTTACATAAACAAAATGGTAGCCATTTAAAAAGCCTAATAACTTTAAAACGAGTGATGTTATAGAAAAATGACAGGACACATATAAAATAGACCCTTTTAATACAAGAATGTTGGTACCAGGTTTACTTTTTCTACAATAAGTTGTTACAGAAATAAGCAAGATTTCTCAAGTAAAGGTCTAATGCTTAAAGGTAATTACGGTACAGCATTACAAAATTATTAGGTCCATAAGGCAGTATGCATCAGCTGATTTTATGTAACAGCTGATAATAAATTAAGAGATAGTTGTTTTGATGATTTGTTTACTAAGTAGACCTACTATCTTGCAACTAATAGTGATTTTAATTGCTTAACCTCAACACATTGTGTTTCTGTAATATTGCGAGTCGTGTTTTTAGTTGTGTTATAATATTATTGGTTTTCACTGAAGATGGAACATTTTACGGTGGCTGAATACACTGGTATTTACTATGTCTATGGACTGGCTGATGGTAATGCAAGTCTAGCGAGAAGATTGTACGCAGAGCGTTACCCTAACAGAAACCAACTGGGTCATAAAGTGTTTACTGCAGTCTACAATCGTCTTAGGGAGTGCGGAAGTGTAAAAAAGGGCTTGGATATAGTAGGCCGGCCAAGAACTGTTTGGTCACTTGCTTTGAAGAAGCTGTCTTGAACCAGGTAGAAGATAATCCAACAAGTACAAGTGGGCTATAGCACATGACATAGGTGCTAGCAAAAGTACTGTGTGGAGAACACTGAACTAACAATTATTTTATACTTTTAAATACCAAAAAGTCCAGGAACAATACTACCTGGAGATTATGCACAAAGGTTAGATTTCTCTCGTTGGAAGTTGCATAAACAAGTAGATTTCCCTGACTTCTTAAAGAATCTCCTTTTCAGTGACGAAACGACTTTTCCCATGAGGGAGTAATTAATTTATAAAATAATCATGTATGGGCCCATGAAAATCTGAATGCAACCATTCTACACCATCATCAGAGAAGGTTTTCAGTGAACGTGTGGGCTGGTTTATTAAATGACAGTTTAATTGGACCCTATGTTTTGCCAAATTGGTTAAATGGACAGACATACTTGAATTTTCTCTAAGATGTTCTGCCTGAGCTTCTCAAAAATGTTACTTTTGATGGTAGGGAACAAATATGGTTCCAATACGATGGGGCCCCGGCCCACTTTACAAATGTAGTCACACAGCACATTAACGCAGTTTATGGCAATCAATGGATCGGATGCGGTGGTCCTGTCCCTTGGCCCCCAAAATCCCCGGATATCACACCGATAGATTTTTATGTTTGGGGACACATGAAACAATTGGTGTATTCTATTCCTTTTCCGGACGCCATGGATTTGGTTGCTTTCATTGTTGAAGCTGCTGCAGCAATTCAGGAGCAAAATCCTTTTGAACTTATCCGGCGGTTAGTTTTACAGCGATTTACACTGTGCAATCAGCAGAGAGGAGGCCACATTGAGCATTTACTTTGAACTCATAATTAGGTATTGTTACTTGTTGTTTCTTTTATTTCACGTGTGTTTTACAGTTCAGGAAGTATTAAATTGTGGCTTGTTGTGACATGAATTCTTCATCAGTTATTTGAAAACACATTGGAATTTTGAATAAAACACAGACCTTTACCTGAGAAATCTTACATATTTCTGTAACAACTTATTATAGAAAAACAAATCTGTACCAAAATTCTTGTATTGAAAGGGACTATTTTATATGTGTCTTGTCATTTTTCTATAACATCACTCGTTTTAAAGTTATTAGGCTGTTTAAAGTTTAAATGGCTGCCATTTTGTTTATGTAAATGATATAATTTTGAAACTTTTATTTTAGATGTACACTAATAAGGTAAGTAAATGTACAAAGTTTCAAGTCGATATCTGAAACCATTTTGAAGATATACATTATTTTCTAAAAAACACATACAGACAGATAGATAGAAAACTAAGCAAGATGGGACTATTACATTATATGATGAAAATTGTTTGTTTTGACCTATAGTATAACATCGTGAAGTTTTGGTCAGTACTTACAGGACACCCTGTATAATGATCGCGTAATGGCCGCTAATCGCAATTCGCCGCGATAGTAGTTTCTCCGTTATATCTCGATAAATATTTTTAATAGGCCAAAATAGTTTTCAAATTTGTATTCAGCGCAATAAAACACATCAAACTAAAAAAATTATTAAAGTACATTTAAATTAACGGAAATATGACAAAAATACAAAAGTTGTGACATTGGTTTTTTCGAATTTGTCGGTAAAATACGTTATTTCCGCGGAATAAAAAGCATATTTCGTGAAAGTACAGCTAATTCTAGACCCATTTCAAGCAAAATGTTCCAAATTTGTTTGGTGGCAAGAAACTGCATAATTATCCTCAAATCTAACATAATTTTAATGACCTAAACAGACCTGATATTACGTTACCAAACCTAACATAACCTAACCTATAAATACCCAACATATAAATACCCAACTTACCTAATATAACCTAACCAACCTAACATAACCTAAATAAACATAACAACCTAAACAAACCTGACATTACTTAACCAAACCTAATATAACTAAACCTATCAATACCCAACCTAGCCCTATCTTTAAAGAATGTTATCTACCGAAACCGGCAAATTTCGAGTGCTAACATGCTAAATAATTGTTCCATTGTTAAAAGCATAGGGCTTGTCCTTAAATTACGTAACGCTAAAATTAGCCTTTTCAGACCCCTTCCCCTTGTGTAAATGGACTTCTAATGCTAATACTAAGCCCTCTAATAAATTACATAATGCTGTCATCAACCCCCCTCCATTTCTTTTCATCCACTTTTATGCATATATTGATTTAAGATAAAGTTATTGTTTGGATTTTGTTCTGTTTGTTTTCTAATGGTGGGGAATATATTACTAGTCTAACTTGATAATCTTGTATTTTGGGGGAAACAATAAAATTTTGTGATTGTATATATACAAATTGTTGAGGTTTAATAGTTGCGTAAAGCTGCATAGAACACCGTCCCCTGTAACAGTGCATAATGCTGACAAACCCCCCCCCCCTTAAGGCGTTACGTAATTTAGGGATGACCCCTTGCCATATTTGGGATCAGGCTAAAATTCTGCACAATTGAGTAAGTCACATCGCTATATTTATGGAAAAAAATATTTGTCCGTTTCTATTTTCATCATTTTTCAGCTTTTCCGCTGTGAAAAATTAGGCCTATCATATATTCTTCTTAGTTATGTAACTAATTTATAAAAAAAAAATGTCAACCCGAAAATTCGACAAGGCCCCTTTTCTACATAACGACCGTACTTTTTATTCTGTAGAAACTCGTTTTGTACCAAAGAATAGAAAATCTAATTATTAAAATTGTATTTTTCGTTATATCTTTGTTATTTTGCATGATTTCCCCATCATGTCTCCAAATTGATAAAGGTGTTTTTTTATGCTGAATGCAAATTTAAAATGTCGGCACTAGTGGTGCAGTGCTGTAGCTCAGCTATTTGGGGACAAAGTGTTTGGGAGATTGTAGGCGATAGGTTCCATGCTCGGTTCTCTTAATAATAACAGGGCGTCCGCTCAATGGTTGTCATCAACGTAGACACTACTAGAGAAGTCTGGAGTGTCCATGTTGAATGGTAGTCAAGGTTCGGATGTTGTTTAGGGATGAGAACAGAGTGTTAGACTTGTCAGTTAGCTGAAAATCAGACCAACACTACGTGGTTCGGATTCCACGTAAAGCTTTAGGTCCCATAGTTGCCATGGCTATTGGGCTATTAATAAATAGTCCTTTCTGAGCTAAGTCGAACTCAGATAGTAACAATGACTACACTCGTTCATGTACACTCATCACACTCATTCACTCCTCATATTCGCCCATATCTCTACAATCGACGTCTTAGAGATGAATAATAATGAATAAAAACTATTTTGGTCTATAACAATCAATACTTGAGATTTCGCAACAAACTAAATCAATTTTTGAGATTTTGTATTGACTGGTACCTACTCTTTTGTGGCAAATCACCTATGGTTACTATTTGCATAGTGATAATAAAAGGTATGACCAATCATAAAAAATGAATTTTCATACACCACCTCCGGAGGAGGATCGGCAAAGAAGCCATCCTGGAAGCCAAGCATATAATTTTAATGCAAATTACGAATTTTTATTGAGTATAAAGACAAAAATCTGTGTAGGAAATTATTAGGTTTGGTTAAGTAGAGTTGATCGGGTAATTGTGAGTGGTTTTTGCTAAGTTGACTTAAAAACACTTTTTTAGAAAAACTGGTTTATTTATTGAAAGAAATAAATCTGTTTTAAAGTCCTAAATGTTCAGGTAATTCTAATTGATGGTAAGAAAATTATTGATCATTCACAATTCCCCGGTCCAGTATTAATACTTTACTAATTTCCGCGTAAATGTGAATGGGTCCAGAAAACCTGTTTACAGTCACTTTTGATTTAATCTGGGGAATTGAGAACAAAAAGCATTAAAAACTGTTAACAAAAACCTCTCAATGTAATTCCAATGAATTTTACATTCATATTTCCCCCCTGCCAAAAGTGGCTGTCAGAGTTTTCCAAAATTAAAAAAAAAAATAACATTAGTGACAAAAAGGACCAATTAAAACCAAAACTTTATACCCATAAAAGTATAATTAAATATAAATATTGAATGGTAATAAAGTATAAAAGAAGTCTTAATCACTAGATTTTTTTTCTTTTTATGTACCAAGACAAACCCCTATCTAAATGTAAAAAAACCAATATTGTAATACAGTAGTTCACAGTAGTTAAGAGTTGAACTCTTAAGCTACTTAAACCTAAAAATATTATTTTAAAATGAGAAATTTGAAATAATTCCTGTTGAAAACATTAATCAACATTACATAAAGTAGTAGTACCAGAAGACCAAGCTTCGCTCAGTTGAATTTTACAAACTGAAGAAGTAGCATCCATATCTGAAAAGGATCTTGAGGATCGTTTTTTGTTGCTCATCGTTGTAGATTAATAATAAAATTTTGTTTAGAGGTCTTCTGCGTTTACCTTTAAAAGCCCCTTTGTGTAACTCGGCCTACGGCCTCGCGGGGGAAAGTTCGGCCTCACCAAGGCACAACAAATTAAAAATCCTTGGAGCCAAACAAATTTTGTCTGGATGCTACTTTTAGATAGTAAAAACTGAATTTAATGATTAATTATGAAAATAAGTACAAATAAGATATTAACACATTAATTGATAAGGAATAAAAAAAAAACAGTGATAGTGAAAAAAACAATTTGACAAAGTATATACGTTGGTAATTATACACAAACACATGTTCAAAAAAAGTAATAAAATATTAAATCATTTCACAACATGTGGACAAGTATGTAAACAAAACACGCATGATCTTCTAAACATTAAATTGTTTAATAATTCCCACACGGGCCGTCAAGGAGCCTCTGGGGCAGAAATCAGAATTTTCCCAGGGTTGAGATCTGTGCCAATCAATTTATCGTTGTCGGAAACCCCAAAAAAAATAACACCCTTGGAGCTAACAAAATTTTGTCCAGATGTGGCTTATTGTTTTAGATAATAAGATACTACCTAATAATAATTTAAAAAATGACGTTCATAACCATCCCGATGTATCATTCACAATCACCCCAAGTTTTAAAAATACTGGGGTAGTTATGAATTAGGTATTATTAATTTAATAAAAGGTTTTGGAAGCTTAAACTATTTTTTAAATAGTCTCCTGGATGTATTTAACAGGATGACTATTTTAAATCAAACTGTACAGAACAAAATATAATAAAATAATATTTTCAAACCAGTACCAAAAAATAACAACCTATATGACGTAACAAAATGTAAGGGGTTTTAAAAAAAAGTTCTCAAAAAAAACCCTTAAAGTTCTCAAAAGTCGTTAATATTTTAACCTTTTAATATTTTAAAGGTTTTAAGAGTAATAAGGCTTGTTCAAAATTACCCCTATTCACAATTACCCCGTTCCACCCTAAGTAAAAAGTGTATTTTTGGACCAACAAAAATGTTTATTACAAGATCAGTTTTATACATGTTAAGTATAAAAAAACATGTAAGAAGGAAAAATGTTAAAGTTAACAATTTCCATAATTGTTGTCGTAATTATTCAATATAGCACATTAAGCATTTTTCAAGATTTTTTTTCTCAAAAGACTCATATAATGGGCTAACTTTGAAGATACTTAAAAATGTGTTTAGGGGGGAAAAGCCGGGAAAAACTATGAAAATGAGGAAAAACGGAACAATTTTTTTGTTTCTAAATCCATCATTGTTGGTGTAGGTACTCAAATTAAGTGAAGTTGTGTCCTGATCACAAAAATATGGCATGGGTTTTTGTATATGGAAAATTATTAAGCGTGTTGGAACTGGAAGAGCTGATTTCAATGAGGTTGTTAGGTTTGGTAAGGTTATGTTAAGTTTGGTTAGGTTGTGTTTAGGTTTTGATTAATTTGTGTAGGTTTTGGTTGGGTTATGTATAGTTAGATTAAGTTATCAAAAAATAATCAATAAAAACCAGCCTAACCTTACTAACGTTAAGCTAACAGAATGTAACCTACCTCACCTAAAAAAAAGCCTAACCTAAAAGTACCCAAGCTAACTTATACACAAACGTAACTTTATCCAAATAGGCACTTCTGATGCTAACACTCTTAATAATGGTCCGATTTCAAAACCCTTTACATATTTTTGATCAGGACAAAATTCTGCACGATTTGGGTAAGCCTACCCACAAAGCTGTATTTTAGTAAACAAAAATTTCAATTTTTCGTATCACTAAAACTTTACTTTTCGCAGACAAAAAATGTTATCCAAAAATTTTTAGTACTTTCAAAGTTAGCCCATTATATGAGTGTTTTGAGAAAAAAACTTGAAAAAAGCATAATGCGTTATATCGAATAACTACCAAACTTGTCATTTTCACTTTCATAAAAAGGCTTTTTTCGTGGTTGAAACTATTAAAGGTTTATTTATATATGAACTGATGTTTGTGAACAAAATAATATATAGTTCATGTAGCCTGGGCATTTTACAAATACGTGTAGTTGAGAAAAAAAATACTTATAGTTAATGAAAAAGAAAACTCCTGCCAATCTTATGAGTTCCAATTGCTATGTGTCAGTATAGTCATTTACCCAGCTAATTAACGATATTGAGTCATGATGAGGAGGTTATGTGGTTGATTTCATTTAATCATGATACAACTAACTAACAATAATGTTTCAATTTTCAATAATAATAGTGTTAAATACACCTCTATATTTAATTAACACTGTTAATTTTGAAAGTTAAAATGTGTGTTAGTTAGCTGTTGATAACACTGCTGGAAGAGCTTCCCCCCCCCCTCGTGTATTTGGCTATTATTTTTTGGTCCTCTTTAATGACCCACTCGGGCATTGATAGGACTTTTAAAATAATTAACTTTGTATTATAATTTAGCAGTATGATTAATGCTGTTGAATAATTTTTTTAAGTGGACTATTTTGTTATAGGAGGATGAAGTGAAAGAATTGGCAGAATTTTTAGATAAATTGAAGGCTTCTGTGAAAAGTGAAAACCCAGTTCAGTTACCTGATGGAAGTGCTTCAGAAAAATTAAATGAGTTGCTTTTATTAAATACTAAACTAAAACACAGATTATCTATCTTGAAAAAGGTGAGTAATTGAAACTTAGTATAAGACTTGTTAGAATGGAAATGTCAACAGGGCCGGTTGCAGACATTTTTTTAGTATAATCGAACAACATTGTGCCCCCCCCAATAAAAAAAACCTGAGCGGTAGGAGGTATTCTCTCTCGATATAAGTACTTGTAAATACAGGTAAAATAAATATTTAAGAATTAAGGAATAAGGATTGAGACTCAATATCAGGGTTAACTTAACTTATACTTTGAATGTAATATTTTTACACTTTAAAGTCCAATTATATATAAAAAAGCTAAAAACGTGTAAAAATTAATAAATACAACACAAGTCAGCTTACAAGAAATTCAACAATTTATTTACTCGTAAATTAAAGACAAAACTGAAGAAAAACTAAAAACAAGGAATTCTTAAACACAGATAAAAAACTTTGGGAAAGTAAAAATGTATTTTTTCATTAGCCATTTGAAAACCGTAATTAATAATTAATTGCAAAACTTTAAATATAAAATGATTTTTTTTAATTTTAGAGAACTTTAATTACGGTAACTAAAACTTGACTTAGTTTGATGTTTATCTTATATCAAAATGTTTATCTTATTGTTAGTTGAAAGGACATGTCATTCATTGATAGTTTTGGATAAACATGTATATCCTGTTATGTACATAATCCAACTTCCCAGTACTTTGAAAGGGTTCATTATCAGTAATGAAAAGTACACAGATGGATTACTTTGTAATAGTTGTACATTAAAATTACAGTACCACATACAGAGGTAATGACCCACTCCCCTTACCCATACACGTTCTGTGGTACTGATCCACCCACCCACCCATACACATACATTGGTATCAATAACACTGTTCGTGTATGGGTGGGTGAGTGGGTCAATATCACTGTACATGTATGGGTAGGCGGGTGGGTCAATATCACTGTTTACGTAAAGTTTGAAATCAATGCCACTGTACATGTATTTCAATGCCACTGTACGTTTATGGGCAGGTGGGTGGGTTAATGCCACTGTATGTGTAGGGGCGGGCAGGTGGGTCAATGCCACTATGCGTTTATGGGTGGGCGGGTGTGTAAACTTAAAGTAAACTTGTTACTAGATCAACTATAAAAAACAAAATTTTTTTATAATTCGGGCCACCCTGCCCCTAAGGGTTAGAATAATTTGAAAATTGTTGTATCAAAATAAATAAGGCTTTAAAGACCTTATAAATAAGGTGTAACACAACCTATGCTCCTACTAGAAAATTTTCCAGAAACTACCCCTCCCCAATGCCCTTTTCAGGATTTATTGGTTAAAAATATTTGTACTTAATTCTTAGGGGTAAAAAATTGGAGGTCTCAGTTGAAACAAATTATGCAGCTCAGTTCGTTTGGCTGCTATAATACTGCACGGATGGTCTGGAAACAGTGTTGTACAATTGAGTGTCTAATGACCATTGACAAAAAAAGAATCAAAGAATAATGTGAGCCTATAAATTGGCTCTTTATATTTACAAATACTGCTCTGTGAATATAATATACCAGACTCTTTCTGTTTACATAGGCCTATTATTATATCACGATTATCATGATTGTGTGACTTTCTTAGCTCAATTATTATTCAAAGCAAATTTATTGAAAACGCACAATCTTCTTAATATTTTATAACAATCAAATTGCATCTGTGTGTTTTACTCAATCACGGAAAAACTACAGAACCCATTTGTCTGAAATTTCGCTTGGACATTCTTAGGGTCTGAAATTTTCCATACATGAATGTCCATTGACGAATAAATAAATAAATAATGTAGGTCTATAAATAGGCTACTTATATGTATAAACACGGCACAATATAATGTATCAGGTTGTTTATGTTTAAATATTATTATAATCATGATCGTGTCACTTTCTAAGATGAATTATTATTTAAATCAAGTTAAGTAAAAATGTACAATTTCATTTGAAATTTTAAACTATCGGACCTAATAATTCTCTCAGTAAAAATACTTTTGAAAATCAATACACTATTTATGAAACTTCAGGAGGCGATTACAAGAAATGGTTTAAAGTAACTAATCTGATATAAAATATGTGTATCATAAAAGCAAACCTTGTTACTTTGTAAGCATTAAGTAAACCTAACATGATTATGGTTGTTGAATTTACAATAATTTCTGTTGGCAAATTATTGTTGCTCATTAGTAAATGCATGGTGGTTTATTTGAGTATCTTCGTGTTTTGGGTTTTATAGATTTTAATAGACATATTGAATATGTGATTAAATTGTATTTGCTACAAATTGGCGTACGCAATTGGAAAAATAAACGGTAGCAGACGACGTATTGTCAAGCATTATTTTTACAATAAGAACATAACTAGCGCTGCGTTACTTCACGGTGCATGAGGGAACTAATATCAGCCCCCTTTTCAGCCAGTAGTGATGAGGAGGGCAGATCTATCTGTTAAAAGTTTCACATCAATTTGGGAACAACAACAACTCTTCTATTAGTATATGTATGCTCACGGGTTTCCACTCTGCTATATGACCTCCTAAAGTATGAATTCAACAGAGAGAATGAACACTCAAACTCTAGATAGTCATTATCAGAACCGAACCACTAACCATCGGAATATTTTCACCATATGATATCTTTAAATCACTTTCTCCTACTTCAGATTACGATATTTTGTTAGTCTCCTAAGCTTTTAGGTGTCTATTTTTCCTGGCGCCCTACGCGACTGCGTACTTTCCTTACCCCCTTAAATCGGCCCTTAAATGTATTGTTGTTTTCTGCTGATTGACAAAAGTAATACCAGCCAATTATTCACCTTCTAGATAGATCCTATCAGGCTGATAATGGTACCAATTGATTCAGGAAATCTTGTTATGCATGTACATAAATATGAGTAATTATAAGCTTTCCCACAAGTGCAATATAATTACTTAATGTACAGGGTGTTTGTTAAAATTAGTGTACAAATTTAAACTCATGAAATTACATACAAGATTCGATAAAAAGGTGGACATTTTACGTTTTTCACTTAAACAAATCCCCAATACATCTACCATAATCTTACAAAAATAGGTAAATCTTCGGATAAAATGTGTAGATCCAATCAGGGCATAATATGCTCTCTCTGAAACATATTAAACAATCACTTATAAGTACATAAATTAACATAGTTAACATCATGCTAAATAATGTAAATTATTCATTCTTTCTAAGGAATTTTACTCGTCCTGAAATAATGTTGACCAGATGGAAATTAATTGTCAAAAAAATTTTGAACAATATAGCTAACGAGATGAGCATGTATTGAAGTGAGAATGTACAGTATTTGGTTTATCTAGTTATTTACTCGGTGTATCAAATGTTACCATTAATTCCACTTACTTATCTTGTTAACTTTTACCGATAACTGTTCAGTTGTTAACTATGTTCATTCATTAACCCACCCGCCCACCCATACACATACAGTGGTATTACCCACCCGCCCACCTATACACATACAGTGCTATTAACCCACCCACCCATACACATACAGTGGTATAGACCCACCCCCCCCCCCACCTATACACTTACAATGGTATTACCCACCTGCCCACCCATACACGTGAAATGGTATTACCCACCCATACACCTACGGTGGTATTAACCCACCCGCTGACCCATACATGCACTGTGGTATTGACCCACCCGTCCACCCATACATATGCACTGTGGTATTAAAAAAAGACAAGAATTTTAAGACTAGTGTTAAGTTATCTAGAGGCTTAACTCTAGAACATAAAATATTAATTATGAAACTGATATGCACAACTTATTTTCTAGCATTAGAACAGTACAGAGAGATATGGGTGATAAAGCAATAGAACGCAATGAGATTGTTCTTTGTCATTATTAATTGGTACAGCGTTAAATGAATACACGTATAGTGGTATTTACCCACCCACCCGCATATAAACGTACAGTGTTATTGAACCACCCGCCCACTTATACACGTACAGTGGTATTGACCCACCCGTCCACCCATACACATACAGTGGTATTGACCCACTCACACCCACCCATACACGTACAGTGGTATTGACCCACCTGCCCACCCATAAACGTACAGTGGTACTGACCCACAATTCGGACTGTGTGTGTATGGATGAGCAGGTGGGTCAATACCACTGTCCGTGTATGTGTGGGCAGGTGGGTCAATACCACTGTACGTGTATGGGTGGGTAGGTGAGTCAATACCATTGTCCGTCTATGGGTGGGTAGGTGGGTCAATACCACTGTCCCATGTATGAGTGGGCGGGTGGGTCAATGTCGAAAAGTACCACTATTAAAGTACCACTGTATGTGGGATGTGTGGTGGGTCAATACATTGTAGGTGTATAGATAGATGGGTGGGTTTGTACTACTGTACGTTTATAGGCGTGTGGGTGGGTCAGTAGTATGTGTGGTTGAGTGGTGGGTCAATAATCTGTACGTGTATGGGTGGGTCTGTACCACTGCACATATATGGGTGGATCAGTACCATTGTATGTGTGGGTGGGCGGTGGGTTAATACACTGTACGTATTAACCCACAATACCGGCACAAAACCGGCAATATAATCTCAACTGTAAGTATAGGATTATATTGGGGAAGGGATTGAACATATTATGTTCTTACTGAATCAACTATAAATATATTTTAGTTCTATTCTTACTAAGAAAACTAAAGTATTTCGGCTGTCCTGATGTTCTACTGATAGCACATTTTGGTCTCTTTCACGGCCGTCTAAGTTACAGTGTATGTTTCTTGGGCAATTATAGTGCAACAAAAAAATATTTTCCTGGCAATAAGGGTATTGTATTGGCTGGATTATACCTGGTTGAGAGTCCTGCAGAGCAAGCTTTTCCACATTTAAAAATTATTACACTTATTAATATGTACATTCATAGTAATTTACTCTTTGTTTAAAAAATTTAAATAAATTGTAAACTCACTGTTTAATGCAAAATTATAAAACAAGACCTACTGTCGAAGAAAAGACTACAAACACTCGAGTTTGAAACAACACTGTAAAGAAATTAATTACACTAAAAAAGTACAAATGACATTTAATATTTTCCATGTTTATTCCTGAGCTTTTGAGTGTAAAAAGAACATCTTTTAACAGTTTTTTTTAATCAAGGGTAGAATAAAAAATGAGCGTGATTTCTAACGCTCTTTACCGAAACACCGACTTAAAAAATTTCTACAATAAGAACCTCTGGTCAGATTAAATTGAAACTTTAATAGGTCATTTATCAACTATTTCACTAACTTATGCTAGAGTTTTATGAACTTTGATTAATTAACAAAAATGTTCTTATGGAAAAAATGTAAAACATCTTTTTCTAGTAATTGAGTAGGCCTACCATACGAATAAAACTTTTATTTTGTACATCACAATACCATTATTTCATAAAACGATCTAACGTTAGATTTATATGGATTAATAATCTAACGCAGGGCAGTGTGCAGCAGCGTGTAAAATCACAGCGCCATCTTGACCACCACACTACACAAAAGCGGTGCCACTTGGAAAAACCAGCGTTAGAGGGCCTGTTCACTGAATATAATCTTTAACTGTAATCATAGCTAACACTTTAATTTTAGTTAGATTGTTATTTTTTTAGAACCTTATACTGATTTGTTACGTATAATTCATTTTCTATCACCATTTTTCTCCCTCAATTCTAAAAAAACAATAAAAAATGGTTAGTAAAACATAAATAAAAAATCACAAAGTTCAGAGTTAGATTTTTAATCATTTTTAATAGATCCTAGTAGGTTTGATCGTAATACAACATAAAAACTGTTGTACGAACATACATAAACTATAAAATTAGAATTTGTGAAACGAAGTTCATATGGAAAGCAAGAAAAGCCACTGGAACAGACCTCGTCGCTTTATTTTACCCGATCTGGTTGTCGGTAGAAGTGCCGCCATTTCACGTGCCACTACTCACTGCCCTGTGGTTGATTAATAATCCATACAAATTCATGCAAGTATGTTATGTAAATGTTTGTTCGTTTTTTGAAATAATGGTATTGTGATGTACAAAACGAAGTTTTATCAATTTCGTAGGCCTACTCAATTACTAGAAAAAGATGTTTTACATTTTTTCCATAAGAACATTTTTGTTAATTAATCAAAGTTCATAAAACTCTAGCATAAGTTAGTGAAATAGTAGATAAATGACCTATTAAAGTTTCAATTTAATCTGACTAGAGGTTTTTATTATAGACATTTTTAAAGTCAACATTTTGGTAAAGAGCGTTAGAAATCACGCCCAATTTTTTTTTTTATACCCATGATTAAAAAAGAATTGTTAAAAGATAAAAATGTTCCTTTTACACTCAAAAACGCAGGAATAAACCAGGAAAATGTTAATGTCATTTGTACTTTTCTAGTGTAATTAGTTTCTTTACAGTGATGTTTCAAACTCGAGTGTTTATAGTTTTTTCTTGACAGTAGTTGCTGGAAGTGTCAGATTAAGTAAAACAATAAATAGCTAACAGTATCAACAATTTAAGTGTTTTTAATAGGTTTCCTCTTTTAATTAAAAAAGAAGAGATAAGACATAGAGAGATTCATTTCACTTCTGTTTATGTATAAGAGCTAATTTTCTTTTCAAAATTGTACAAATGTAAGTGTAAAACTGAGAAAATAAAGTATTTTTTCTTTCCTTTGTTACCCAAAAATTAATTTTTTTAAATCTGTTTCTAAGTAGCTTATTTTATACAACTGAAGAGTATGAGCTTATGTCTTGGTAAAATTGAAAATTTTAGTTAAACATTTTAAAATTGTTATTATTGCATTTAGGAATTTAGATTTAAATTGTTGAAGCCCATTGTAATTTAAAAATTATTTAATAGCTAATTTCGATCTTGATTCTTGTGGTCAGTAATAATTTTAATTATTTCTAGGTTAAACTTCACCTCAAATCTGTTTAACTATATAACCTTCTGTATGTATATGTTTTATGTAGTTATTAAATTTTATGGTGTTTTATGTAACTCTAATTAGTTAAAAACCTTCTTAATTAGATTTATTTATTACTAGTTAATCGGTTTTGAGCTAGTGGATTGTGGCTATAACAATGACATTAGAAACACCACTTTACAGCTTGGTGATGTAATCTAATATGGCATAACATTCACATTGATATCTTGGTCTTCTTTGTTTCGTTGAGGCATGATACATTTTATACTAGTTGTACTTCTCATGTGTGAAAAGAATAAAGGAACCTTGTGTGGTAATAAATCTATGGTAAAAGGTCACATGAACTCCTCTGTGTCAAAGGTGCATATTTGGAAAATGAAATTAAGGTATTTTTAGATCTGCAGTTAAAGTTTTAATTTTTTTAATATAATAATTTTAAAACAATGATAGCGACTGAACATTTATGTCACAAAGATTGTTATGTTTGCTTATAATTTAACACTTTTTGTGTAATTTTGTACTGTCTAAGTTTATTTGATTCCATGGAACTCCTCCAAGGATGTTATTTGTATATAAGTTGTATTTATTTAGATTTCTGACTGCAAAATGCAACTGAGTTGATAAGTTCTGGCCTGTCATTCTCTTGCAGTTTTATTTTCTCTGTAATAATCAGAGCATTTCTGGTGTCAAGTACTATGATATGATAGATTTAACTGCCTGAAAAAACTACCAACACAAGTTTGAGTTGTTGTATTTACATTATTAAAGTAAGAAAAAATATTAACTTCCAGTTGTCTGTTGAACAAACTTTAAGAGCTTTTTTAAAATAATAGGCATTGGAAGAGGAGAAGAAGAGCAGTTTCCAAAATACCATGGAAAGCTTTCTTGAGTCATTGAGTGATTTATTCACTAAGGCCATTGTTCAAGCTTATCCGGACATACCAGATCCCCCAGTGCCTTTAACTACCTCCACTTCTGCTCAGTTTGGAGACTACCAGTGCAACGCAGCTATGCCAATAGCTCAGCTCCTTAAAGGGCAAGGTAAAACTAACCTCCTATTGTTTCTAAAGATAGTTACTTTGAAACAGCCAGGATTAATGGATAGAGATTGGGCTTCACCTCATCCCCACCGCAAGACATACTATCCGTAACAAAAGTTTGGAGACTCGAGTTTGGATGGTTACAAAAATTAAACTAACAAAGCTATGGTAATGGAACCTGTACCAATATTTTCATTGTTTTATTGTGCGTTGATAAGTGTCAACAAAAAATGTTGTGTATTATTTTTTCATATTTATACTTCGTACCAAACGAAAAAAGTACACAATTTTTCACTAATTCCAAACAAATCTTGACTTGAAAATCGCTGACTAAATACTCGTTTATATATCTTGATGAAAATGTAATATGTGATTGGTTATGGTATTAAAAATACTAAATTAAAGTTTCAACATTTTTCTTTCATTAGAAAAAAAGTTCTTGTTGATTCTATAAAACAACTTTTTCTAAGCAATGGCTGATCTGACGAGGTTGAACTTGACATTGTGAGTTTGTACCCAAGTTCTACAAAGGGCCTAAAGGTAAACGCGGAAGACCTCCGAAATGAAATTTTATGAATAACTTACAAGGCAAAACAATGAAAAATGATCCTCAGGGAGCTATTGATTCGTCTTCAGTTTGCAAAATTCAACTGAGTGAAGCTCGGCATCCTTGTATTTTTTAAATTGATTTAACTTCAAAAAAGATAAAAAAATGCATGTTTATATCAAAGGGTAAAAAGACTAATAACAACTCATTAAAAAATGGACTTACAAAAAAATGAAACATATAAACAAGGATATGTCAATTAAAGTATTTAAAAATAAAATCATTAAAAACTTTGGGCATATATGGGTTGAATTAAATTTGTAATAAGTTTTTTTTAATAACAATAAGCACTTTAAAAATACATACAATAATGCAATCCAATTGCAATTTACTTGTGACAAAATTTTGAGATGAGGAGATATTAACCCTCCGATGGTTTAATGTTGAACGATCGACCTTTACAACGTATCTGCTATGGTTTAGAGTCGAAAAATCGACCTTCACTATTTCGTTTCTTACGGGTGTTCATCCTTCACTAAACATCCTATATCATATGTCATTTGAAACAGCTGGTTCTACTGTTTAGTCTGGTGAAAGTCTTATTTGGATGGCGTTGGCCTAGACTAAAAAAAATACAATTCCATAATTGATAGTTCCAACTGTCAGCCCGCCATTGTTGTTTACTACTGTGTCGCATCTTCGTTGTTTTGGTCGTAATAATGTTTCGTTTTTAGTGGTTTTTACGTGAAAATGCCTGAATTACATACGAGTGAGATTGATAGGGAGTTATTCAATGATTCTGGAGACTCCAAATTACAACACTTCTGGAGACCATCTAGGGGTAACAGGAAAAGAAGAGCTCCCATCAGCGGGAGTGAGTCAGATTGAGTGGTTTTCACCATTGCGCTTGTATATAGTTTTTTGCACATAACTTATTTATTTTAGTAATGAAGTCCTTACAAGTTTATATTTTCTTATTCAGTTATAAATTCTGCACAAAAAGGCTATCTTAGAATTTTTGTATTGTACATAGTGAAAATTTTGTGTGTGTGTAAAGTGTGAAAAACATTGTGGATTTTCTTATTCTTCCTCTTCTCTCCGTTAAAGAAAATCCCAAACTACTTGTTAAGTCATTTTGAAATACATATAATAATACTCCATAGTTTTATGAACAAAATGATGTATAATAAACCCTATTTAGATAAAAAATAAATTTTTTACAGATTTTTAAAAATAAGGCTGCAAAAATGGGCTGAACCACCAGAGGTAAAATAGTGAACCATCGGAGGGTTAATGAAACCGAGGTTTTTGTTTTTGTAAAGAGATCAACAGATAAATAAAATAACCAATGTTATAACAAATCATTTTACATCTTCAAATAACACTAAAGAAATTTCATATGAAAAAGATTGTAAAAATTAGACTTACATGTAAAAAAGTCTTTATTCTGCAGTGATAATTTTTAAAATGTTTGTCATGAAAGTCATGATTATGAGATTTTTTCAAATACTTAACAGAGTTACAATTTCAACACTTAAGTCAGCATATCAACTTTTACTTGAGCGTGCTGTGCTGTATTGCATTTTCATGTAGATGGTTTGTTTTTTAAAGCTCATTTTGATAAATGTTATAGTATAATGGATTTTTTTAGGTATCAAAGCTTCTCCAAGGGAAGTAGCTATTCGAATCAGAGACAATTTGAGCCAGTCTGAGCTTATTGAGAAAGTTGAAATTGCAGGACCTGGATTCCTAAATGTGTGGATTAGCAGGAAATATTGTCAGAGTCTGCTGACAAATATCCTCACTAAAGGTGTCTTGCCACCTCGTCTACTTCACAAGCACAAAGTTATTGTGGATTTCTCATCTCCTAACATTGCCAAAGAGATGCATGTAGGCCATTTAAGGTACCTCTATTATGAAAATACACTATATACAATATTTAGGAACAAAAATGAAAGATAACAATAAAATTAATATTTGTTCTCAGACAATTAAATTTCCTCTTACTGTTATGTACCCTTTCACGGTGGACTGAAAATTTGTCTACTTGGAATTATTGTCGGGTAGAGAATTAAACCTACTGAGCTGCATTGCCGGGTACTTTATTATATTAAAACCCTCAATATACCATAAATTTGGCTATGACAACAGCTGGTTATTATCTTTATTTAAAAAATTGTAAAGTGTTGCACCAATCTAACATATTTGCTGCTGACCTTGATTTGAAACCCATGGCCAGGTGCTGAAATTAGGGTCATCCTGAGATCCTACCATGTAAAATTTCACTACATTAGATTTTTAAGGTTATGTTCACTCATATTGATGGAGATTGTTGCTTTGTTTGTTAATAAAATAGAGAAATTTATAAGAAGTAAAACATTAGTCACTAATATCCATACAATATATACATGTAAAAATCAAAGAATGTACAGGAATAAGAATTAGGACCATTACTCATTAAAAATTGTAAAATTTTGTTGAATAGATTGTTTTGAACATACTCACAACAAATATGCTCACTCAGTTGATCACTAAGCAAAGACTCGATGAACAAAACAACCATTTAATATTATTGACTCTTACTTCATTCACAGATAGTGTGTGGTGTATGCTTGATTATTGCAGCATTTTTTAAGTTTGTATTAATAGCTTTGGAGATTTGGAAGTGTTGTTATGACAGTGTTGATGAACAAACATTTCATTTTTAATTTTTTAATTAGGAATAATTGTTGTCTTCATCATGTATAAGTCAATTTTAGTCTTTTTATAATGTGGTACCCATATTTCCCTATGTAATTTGCATATTTGATTAAATGTACATATTTTTTTCAATTAATATTACTTTCTAAATTTTATTTAGATTATGAGAATTATTGTATTAGGAGAGATTTAACATCAGCAAACTAAGTCATAGTCTGGTATTATAGAAAGTGAATGCCCAAATATAATAAAATAAATTTTAATATAGTATGTAATTGTACATCTTTTAGACAGTTTTCATCATTATTTCAAAGTAAATGTATGGTGCTGATGAAATAAATCACTATACAACATTTCAAATCATGGCCAGTATTAATACTTATATTTTTGTTAACAGGTCGACAATCATAGGAGAGAGCATAAGTCGGCTGTTGGAGTATCTAGGGCATGATGTAGAAAGAGTCAACCATGTAGGAGACTGGGGGACTCAGTTTGGAATGCTCATAGCTCACTTGCAGGTATCATTGTTAGTATGGCGAGGTCTTCCTATTATGTACAATATTAGTAATGGTGTTGAGTACATTTACTTTTTATTTCTGTTCAAGTTGAAGTTATCTTTATTCTACAATTAATACATTTAAAAGTACCTAGTTCCAAACAACCTCACAGATGCATTGGGGATACAAATCTTTAATTACATTACTATCCTGTTATAGAAACGGCTGTGCATAGTGCTTTCATAAATAGAAGAATAAAATCATACATATGTAGCTCAACATAAATATTCAATGAATAAGAATACTATTCCAAATGCAACACAAACCACAATTGACCTACGTATGTCCTGTTGATTTACCTACTCATGTATTTTCTTTTATATAAAACAAGTGAAAATACTTAAAAATAAAAATTATAATTATTCAAAGTCAAAATTATCAATTATTTACAACTTCATGGAAATGGTTATCAAAAATTACATATAGTTTACTCAGTGGTATTTTTTATGCTCAGTATTTGGCCTGCTATCTGTAGGCCAGGCTGAGAAGCTTGGGAGTTTTGCTAGAGGGGCAGTGTTTCTGTTTGTCTGAAGTAGGCAAGAGAACTACTAAATAATTAAGTGTAGAGACAAACATTGGCAATGTGACAATCCGTCAACTCAGCAGTCTGCTCTGCCTGGACAGATGACATTGTCCCGGAGTAGACAAATGGAAAACTACTAAATAATTAAGTCTAGAGACAAACATTAGCAATGTGGCAGTCTGGGCTACCAAACAAATTTGGTCAGGAAGAGTCAGGGAAAAGAAATAAAATTCTGGAAAGTCAGGGAAATCTACTGATGGATTTGAGGAAATTGTTTTATGTTCTAGTCGGCCGTAACCTCAACTAACGTTGCATTTTTCTAGTTATGTTATACAATTAATTA
Source organism: Stictocephala bisonia (assembly GCA_035578905.1). Classification (NCBI taxonomy): domain Eukaryota; kingdom Metazoa; phylum Arthropoda; class Insecta; order Hemiptera; family Membracidae; genus Stictocephala; species Stictocephala bisonia. Next base: position 646,300 of record JAQJVL010000050.1, read on the forward strand.
AAGTGGTGGTCAATAGTGCAATGTCCTATATAATTGATTTTATACACAAATAGATTTACCATCCAATGTTAAATTTTGAGTCTCAAAACATCAGCTGTTTTTGTGGTCCATTGTGGAATGCTAGTGTAGTCCCATGTATATGTGATTAAACCAGTTGTGGCTGCGGGCTTTACCAACTAACAAAATTACAGGCACAATTATTCCTATTGGATGGAATATCTATTGTAGCTGTACAATCAAGGCCTATTTGTTCTGATAATATTCTTCAGTGTTGAAATATGTATTTAAAGTAATTTTTCTTCATTTGTAAGATTCATTTTTGTGAGACTCTTATATATATATTTACTCATAGGTTTCCTTTTTGTAATTGTTCATAATGAAAATATTAGCAATTTAGCTTTGTAGAAATGTATTTGTATTTTCAATAAAGCGTTAGTATAAAAAGGAGGAAAAAAGAAAGGGAGACAGAACTAGGCTAGCTATGGGTATGGAGGAGGCTGGGTTTTCTTGTTACTTTCTTTTATAATGTTTATTTACTTTATTTAATAGCAAGATTAATATCTCCAGAATAATCATTTTAATGTAGTGCTTAAAATACAACACATTTAGACTATAATGCAGTTTTGAAAAAAGTGTGAGTCAAGGGAAATTATCAGAAATGGTCAGGGAAAGTCAGGGAAAATTATCACTAAATTTGTTTGGTTACCCTGAAATTATTAGTTTGAATCAGTCTGAGGATAAACAACAAGTGGTATTTCTTTTTAAAAAATTGTTATTATTAGTTTAGTCAATTTGTGTAATTTATTTTAAACTATCTTTTTGCTGTATAATTTTAATTTGTAACTTATAGTATAAATATATCAAGGTCAGTTAAACATAATTTTTAAAAGTACACTATTACATTAATGTACAATTATTATATTAAATTTGTAAATACGAGGGTCGTCCAGAAAGTAAAGAACGATTGTGCATCACATGCGCCACTGATCCCCCACCAACGCGACTGCGTGCACGCCAGTTACCTCTGGCTGTCCTGTCAGTGTGAGCCGAGTTTCATTCCTGTGCGGTCACGCATCTTTGCTCTGTAAACTTTCAAAATGGTGGCGCCCATTGAAAATCCCGCCAAATTGATGGCAACTCTTTTTTGGGACCGCAAAGGTTTAATCCATGTCGAGTTTTAGCCAAGGGGAGAAACGATAAATTAAGAAGCCTATTGCGAAACCCTTCAAAGACTCAGACGTGCAATACAGAACAAAAGACGTGGCATGTTGTCAAAAAAGTGTTTTTGATCCACGACAATGCTCGACCCCATGCATCGGTACGAACTCAGCAAGAACTTCAAGGTCTAAAGTGAGAAATTTTTGGACACCCTCCCTAAAGTCTGGACCTCGCGCCTTCAGATTACCATCTGTTTCCCAAACTGAAAACATTCTTCGGTGGGAAGCAGTTTGGAAACGATGAAGAACTGAAAGAAGAAATGACATCCTGGCTCATATCTTTGGCGGCTGAAGAGTATAACACCGGCATTGAAAAACTGATTCCTCGGTACAATAAATGCTTTGACAACCAAGCAACTTCATTGAGAAGTAGGCTAGGTTACTGTGAGTATGTAAATAAAGTTCTGTGTTGTTATCTTTCGTTTTTAATTTTTTATACCAAAACGTTCTTTACTTTCTGGATGACCCTCGTATAACAATAGCAACATTTCTATTACAAATTTATGTAATTAGTTATGTCATTTTTAATATCGTAGTAAATATTATTTCTTGAAGAAATAAAAACGGTTTTCTTTACTTTAAAACTATCTTTAAAACTATAGTATTTTTTACGCAGTCTTAATAGATTTCACATCTAAATCATTGCTCACTTCATTTAAGATTCTTTCTATTTTTATGTGTTACTTAATAGTTAGTAAAATTATTTATAATCTTGTTCAAATAACATACTTCATTAAAAATATCTTGAAACTAAAAGGTAATATGTATTAGTAAATGCAGTGGTTTTATCCTTCCGGGTGATATGTGTTTTTACATTTTGAATAAATGTGTGCATGTTAAAAACAATTGTAAACAGCCCACAATTTGTATTATAATACATTGAGTTGTATATCACTTTAATCAGTACAATCTAGGGAAGCAGAAAATAATAGTTTAAATGAACTTACCTAACATGATGAACCGTTGTACTCTGGTAAAGTTGAAATTTTACTTTTGCAAACAGTTTTTTTCAAATTCATACAACCACAGCATCACTATAAGAATGATATATAAGATTGCAAAATATCCATTTTTTCAGTTTTTTATGTACATTTTGAAAAATTACACATATATGGCACAATTCATAGAAATATTTATTTCATATATACAACATTGATACTATGTACATTGGTTTTTAGCACCAGGAGTCCTAACCCTGGAACTCTGATTCAACATCAATTACATTTTCTGGTGGATATACTCTTACCCACTTGGGATTAGAAAAATGCTGAATAGGCCTAGGCATATTTGGATAAGGTGAATTTCCATCACTATTGTCACTAGTACTTACATTATCAGAGTTATCTACTCCAGAAGTTCCAAGTTGTCAAAGTTGGGAACATATTCCTCACCGCTATCGGAGAAATAATCCTCTTGTGACACATCTGAATCTTATTTAGGCATATCAGTATCACTACTACTTTCGTAATCACTTATTTCATCTCCTAAAATGTCTCTAATAGATCAGACTTAAAACATAGCAAGTTATATGTAATCAGTAATAATCAGACTTACTGGTTCCCTTCTTTTATTATTGGAAATATTGTTTACAGGATATCTTTATCCATTGTTAAAGTTTAAACGTTCTGGGATATATACCTTCATAGTGAATTATTTTACATCTTACTGCCTGATCTATTTGCGTAGACTGAGATCAATTTGAGTAGCCACTTGTGATCAATTTGGGTAGCCACTGATCAACTTGAGTAGCCCCTGATTACTCATGTAGTAACTCGTGGTCATATCCATGGATCAACTGGGTTAGCCACTGACCTACTAGGGTAGTCCGTGATCAATGTGAGTAACCACTCATGATCTAGTTGGTAAGCCCACGATTAGTTTGAGTAGTCTCTATGTTCGATTTGGGTATGGATCAACTACATTTTACCCTGGCACTATATAAATATGAAGTGTCTAAGATATTTCTAAAGCCTATTGACAGTTGCCATTGTTAGCTTCCCCTGTTCAAACAATTCGGCACCACCGGCAAATATAAGTATTAAATTTTCTTATATTTCATCTATAAATTTTCAAAATAAACATATAGTGGGCTCAGAGTCATACTTATTTATTTATTTTTTACCTGCAATTAGTCAAACTAGTTTTTTTTAATACAACTTAATTTAAAATAATTTGGCTCTCTATAAAATGTTGAGTTTTACATTTAAATTTTCAAAAATACCATAGTTTCTTAGGCACATTCCCACCTCCCTTTCATTTTCATGAAATAATTGTTCAAAAGATAAATTTGGTTAAATATTAAAAGAACATGTTGAATGTTTTTATAAACATACTCTCTGGTTTTCTGAGTTTATTGGTGTCTGACATTTGTATGCCAGTTTTACAGTTTTTTTTTTTTTTTTTTTGAATAAAAAATCTTTTTTAGGAGTAAATAATTTGAGGAAAATATTATTTATATTTGTGCAGGACAAGTACCCTAACTACCGCACTGTGTCACCCCCATTGTCACACCTTCAAACCTTCTACAAGGAGTCTAAGGTGCGCTTTGACACAGATGAAGAATTTAAAAAAAGAGCCTACAAATGTGTTGTAGAACTGCAGGCCTCCAATCCAGAGTACATAGATGCATGGAATCTCATTTGTGATGTTTCCCGAAGAGGTAATTCTATCAAAATGCTTTTCTCATGTCATAAGATCTAAAATTAACACAAAGAGTCTGTATAAGTCATCAATTACTTTGTTTTCTACAGCATTGCTTGTGATCCTGTTATGGCAATAATTATGCCAAGTATGGCAAATAAATATTACTTGATTTTAAAGATCACAGATGGTCAATCTGAGTATTCTATTGAAACTGGACAAAAAACTTCTTCCATGTGCAATACCACATCCGTGGAAAGCTTCAGTGCACCTGCTTACAAAAGAAATATAACAGTCATTAAATTCAAAGTGCAATTCGTGAATAACCCATAGAGCCCACTTTCATTTTCTAACAGTAGTCAAGTTTTTGGTAGTGTTTGTTATTGATGGTTTTTCTTGATGTAAATTAACACATTGTCAGACATGTGGGAGGATGACATTTGAACACCTACTTTTATCATAGGTAACTAAACATTGTTTAATTTTTATTTTCTTATCTTGTTTTTTTATGGTTCCTGAGCAGCTTTTTTGTTTGTCTTGCTTTGGTGTCTTCAAATGTTTTTCTATTGAGCTATAATTTTTCTTTAGTTGGTCAATTTCAGTTATTAGTAAGGATTCAATTGATGAAAGGGATGAAGAATCTGTTTGTGTGCTAACTTCAAAATGATTTCGTGAAACATTGAAGTGTTTTCCTTCTTTGCACATGGTCTCCTGGTTTTCCACTTTTCTTTTTTAGGAATACCACCTCTGTCTTGAGTTCTTTGATTTTTTGTTCATAGTCATTTTAATGCTTTTGTTTGAGAGGCATCTTGTTCTTCAAATATTTCCTTATTAGCAGTGGAAAGAAGCAGAAAACATTATTCAAATTCTAAAGGCAGTAAAGAGGCCTGAGGCCTCCTTGTTTATTTTCACCCTTTCTTATCACTTCTTGCCTGATAAAAACACCTGATGGCAACATTCCATTCTGTTTACAACTCATATCCAATATGAACATGATTATGCTTCTAGTTTTATTGTGTATAATAATTAAAAGCTTTTTATAGTGAGTTTAAAATATTAAAGCTTATTTATATTTATGCATGTTCTTAATAATTCAAAACATTGCATTTATAAAAAAAGGCTAAGGAATTGGATTGAAGAATAAGTGTTTAAGATTATATTCTGTCGGCACAAGACAACATGAATCTTGATCATTTTTACTATTTTTTGTATTTTTTTTATTAATAGTTACATTTTATTTAAGTTATTTTTTTCTTTTTACAAAGTTTTAAAGGATTAATGTTTTTAATTTCATTGGTTTTATTAACATTTACTGACCCAAAAATAGTGTATTGTTTGTTACATTTAAAACAAAATGTATAATTTTTAAAAACATCCATTGTATTATTGACTGTTTTGTTTTCTATGTATTTGAGTAACATTTACATTTTCTAATAAATAGAGTGTTAATTATTAATAATAATAATCTCCAGTCAAATCACAGTTACCAAAATATTGATGAAAATGTTACAATTTGAAAAGAAAGGAGAAAAAAATAAATCCAAAGAAAATTGACTCATATACATAAACAATTACAATGAACCACAGAACATACTAAGTACACAAAAAAATACACAAGCAAATACTAAGAACACAAGCAACATGAAAAATCCTATATATGTGAAAAAATAAGAGAAATTAAAAAAACATAACTTACCTGAAAAATAAAATTCAACTTACCCACACACTAAATTAATCTTTCGTTAGTTACATCTGTTTTATATTTTTAATTTATTGTAGGTTATATATTTGTAGGCCTACACACTGAAGATGGCCTAAGAGCTGAAACCGGCCATGTTTTATAATAAAAAATTAATATAATAAAGTACTTTATAAATATTATTACTCTATTATAACAGCAGCCCTAAATTGTGAACTAATTTATACATTTAAATTTTCTAAATTTAGTTTTATCACCACCGAAGAGAAGAACTACTAGTTCTTAATAGTTAATAACTATAGCTTTTTCAATTATTAATTATCTTATCGTTGTTTTTGCCATTGTTTGTCTTTGATGTTAAAAAATTCATATTATCCTATTAAATTAAGTTTGATAATTTCAACCAACTGTGATGTGATTTGTGTTGTACAAGTTTTATTACTAAACCAGATAAAAAAGGGCTGATTTTTTTAAAATTTCTCTAGTCATAAGTTTTCAATTTCCTCCTGGTAAATTAATTCTTTATTGTTGTATATACTAATTTGAGCATTACATTCTATTTAGAAAAATGATATGCTATACATTTTTAAAAACTTATTTTTAAACATTTTTAAAAATGTAAAGAATCTTACCCTGAAAATAAATAAAATGTTACCAATTTTCTACTTTTTGAAAATTGTTATTTTATAGATTTATAGGGTGTAGTAAGCTTCATATTGGGGAAATCCCCAAAAAACTATTGACTGTTTTTACTGACTGAATCCACATTACTTGTCGATTCAGGGTGTAAAGACAATAGACAGTTCTCTGAGACATACTCAAAAAATACTCAGAATCGAAAACTGTTACTAGTTTTAAATTCAAACATTTCAAACAGCAATAACTACTGAATACATCAACCTTTTGAAGTCCGGTTTACGGAGTTCTTCAACTTGAAAATGGTGTTAGGTTTTGCAGCATAAGCTTTACCCTTCAAGTAACCCCACAGACAAATTTATTTATTTATTTTTTCATGTAAGTAATAAATTTTATTTTCTTCTTTGTTTTATGTTTTTTCAAGCTTGATGCTTAATTTGTTTAGTTTTAATTATATTAAAACTCTAATTTTGTATTTTTGTTTAGCTTGTAAATAATGTGCTCAGTAGCAGTGAACATATAAGAACTCTTAGATATAATCATTGTAGTTATGTATTAATTTTTCTTTATGAGGTTAAGTGTAAGAGAGGACCTAATGGTCCTAACTTTGCCTCACAAAATAAAACTTTTTCATTTCAGACAAAAATCACAAGCACTTAGGTTGGGCGATCGTGCTGGCCATGCAACATCACCAAAGCGAGAGATGATAGGTCCTGAAAATAGGTCTCGTAAAACATTCATGGACAAATTGGCTGTGTAAGCTGTTGCACCATCTTGCTGGAACCATAAAGAGTCCATTTCAATATCTAGCTCATGTAGTCGGGGAATTAAGAAGTTCTGAATCATGTCAAAATATCTTCTGCATTCACAGAATCTGTTGCACTGGTGTAATCTTTAAAAAAAATATGGCCCAATTACTCCAAAACGTGCAACACCACACCACACAGTAACTCTTTTGCTATGCTAGGGTTGTTTGTGAATTTCTTTAGGATTTTCTCTTGACCATTAATGATAATTCTGAGAGTTAATATTTCTTGTCAAATCAAAATGAGCTTTGTCAGACATTATCAAACATTGCAGTATTGCAGTAGCATTTGACAGATCCCCATGTTCTGTGTCATTAAGTTTTTGCACAATCTGTATCTTGTAGGGATGGAAGTTCAAATTGAGATGTAAAATTCGATGTATACTTGCTCTTGAAACTGCTAATGCAACGGACTGCCTCCTGGCTGATTGTTTTGGGCTTTGAAGCACTGCTTCACAAATTCTATCAACAAGTTCATCAACGAATCTAATTGGTATGAACAGATCTAGGCCTGCCTACCAGCTGGTTTCTTTTTTAATGCGGATGCAGTGTTTCCAAAACTACAAAACACATTTGTTAATCGTGTTCTGACAGAGAACACGGCCATGACGTGGAACATGAAAATTGTTTCAAAATCGAAGTCGTGTAACAGTAACAGACTCATTATTTAAAAAAAAAAACATTTCAATGACAAAGGCACGATGTTGCCACTGATCCATGTTTACTAAAATGGCATAACATATATTACCATATACTACAACAATGACATCTGTAAACAAATGAACCATTTATAAACAGCTTTTTTAAAAAATTTGTGTATTTATGGGCAACCCGTTCTTATAACTTTTTAAACTATGATTGTTTTTATTATTCTTAACTTTTCTTACTAAAATTCTTACTTTTTTAATGAAATTTAATTTATTCAGCAATATGTTGGTATAAAAATGTATAACTATTGATAAATATTTTATTGTTTAAAAACATATATGTTGATCGTAGAGAATCAAATGGTGTATGATAGACTGAACATCAAACTAACAGAGCGTGGAGAGTCCTTCTACCAGTCTAGAATGGAAGCTGTAGTCAAGGACCTCAGGAATAGAGGTAACAACGTTGTGTTTTCAGCTTAGTTTATCATCAATTTGATTATAACGTAGTCATATTTAGTATTTTGTTTTGAAGGAAGCTCTGATTTATAAAACGAAAGCAAAACAAAATGTTTATTGGTGGACTACTTTCATAGTGTCAGAGACATTGTTTGCAACTACTCTGTGTATAAAACAAAAACTAATTTATTTTCGCATTTATACAGGGTGTAACTGAAATACTTGGACAAACTTAAGGAAATTGTTCCTGGGGTCAAAACAAACCAAAAATGTCATATAAATATATGTCCTAATATGCACTGTTTCCTGTCTGTCTGTCTGTGTTTTTTACACTATATTTTTTTCTCAGCAATAATAAAAGGTAGATTGTTGAAATTTGGCATATATGCTATACTAGTAATACTCTTATCACATAAAAAAATTGAAGAAAATTTGTTGAAAAATTTCAAATGGCGGCTAGTTAAAAACTTTGACGTTAAATTCCATAAAACTACACCCTGTATAAAAAAAAAAACAAAAGTAATAAATTGTAGCAAATAGTATTATAAAACTAACGATGCCTTATTTATTGAAAACAAACAAGAAATGCATAATTTGTGGTATTTTCTTTAATCTAGTTACACTTGAAGAACAAAACTTTAAGTGAAACTAGATTAAATAAAATACCACAAATTAAACATTTCTTGTTTGTTTTCAATAAATAAAATATCGTTAGTTTTATAATAAAATATGTTACAATTTATTTCTTTTGTGTGTTTTTTTTTTTTACAGGGTGTAGTTTTTATGGAATTTAACGTCAAAATTTTTAATTAGCCGTCATTTTGAAATTTTTTAATGAATTTTTTAAGTTTTTTTATGTAATAGAGTATTACTTGTATAGCATATGTGCCAAATTTCAACACTACCTTTCATGGTTGCTGAGAAAGAAATTATAATGTAAAAACACAGATGGACAGACAGACAGGAAACGTTGCATTTTAGGACATGTATTACATTTTTTGTTTGTTTTGACTCCTGATGTTTGTCCAAGTATTTCAGTTACACCCTGTATATTAATAATGCAAAAGACATTTTCAGTTCTAAAAAATTTAAGTTCATCTTTATTCTCAAATCTTATTAACTTTATTTTATTTATTTATTAGTATTTTTATTTGTTTCATTTTAATACACAAATTAAGAGGAAATGTGTTGCTATTTTCTTATTAGTTTTTTTAGTTGATGAAAATTCGTATTATACTACCAGGAATAAAATCCAGCTCGATAGTAATTCTTTAAAATAAAACCTAATAGTAATTTTTTCCTGGTAGCACAGTTATTTACTTTAAATTATCTATTATGCTGTTATTCTTTCTTTTACATTTTCAAAATTACTCCCAAAATTGGACCTTTGAAATAGGTTATTGTGATTTGTGATAACTTTTATAATTGAATATCGCCAGAAATGTGTTATGCCGCTTTTATTAGGATTGCCTTTAGGATATCCTTACATTCTTACATATGAGACGCTGACACAATGTTGTGCGTATTTTAAGGTGAATATGAATGGTTATATGAGTGTAGGATGAGTGTAGTCTGGTTACTAACTGAGTTCAACTTTCCTCAGAAAGGGCAATTTATTAATAGCCCAACAGCCAGGGCAACTAAGGGACCTACAGCTTTATGTGGAATCCGAACCACGTAGTGCTGGTCTGATTTTCAGCTAATTGACAAGCCTGATATTCAGTTATCTCCCCCACACAACATCCGCACAATGATCACCACCCAACCTGGACACCCCAGACTTATCTAGTAGTGTCCACGCCGATAGCAACCATCAAGCGGACGCTATGCCGGTATTAAGAGGACCGAGCATCCAACCTATCGCCTACAATCTCCCAAACACTTGACATCATAGCCTAACCTAAAGTATATATTACTTAAGTTTACTCTCATTAACCCTTTCGGTACCGGAGCAAAAAAATTTTTCTATTTGAAAAATACCGTGGAGTTTAACCAAGGGACTACTGAAGAATACTGAGGCCTTTTTAGCCTAATTTACATTAATTTACATTTTTGCCTATAACTTCCTTATTTTTTACATACACCTGTAAATTTTTTATATTATTAAATAAAAAAAATCTGCATCAATATACATAATAACTTTACTCATAAGTTATTTATTTTGTTTATAAAAATGTTAAAATGTACTTACCAAAAAAGATTTTTTGTTATTTTTTTCATTTTGACTTAAAAAATCATGTTCAAAAAAATTACTAGTCCAAAAACCAGTAACTGCACTAACTACTATAGCTAACACTGAACACAAACACAAATTTTTGTAAAGTTTGGACTAAAATTAAGTTCTATTTACAATAAACAAAAAAAATTAGCATTTGTGGTTCGGTAAGCAAAGTGCGTGCACACCCCTAGAACACTTTTTACACTGGAAGGTTGACTTCTTCCTTTTGCCACCAGCTTTAGTGCTAGCTGCACTACATACAGAACAGTTTTTTTCCCTTTTTAAAGTTATTTTTTCCAAAAATTGGTTTGTAGACCTGGCGTCTCCACCAGCAAACATAGCGCTTGGTGTTCCTGCAGCTCGTCCAGTAATGTTTGGTGAATTTTGTTCAGTCCTATTTCTCAACCAGTCTTGTGATAGATCCTCTACAATTGATATTATAAAGTCCAGTCTGTCAATGGGTTTGTCAGTGTTCTCCTTATACAATATATAACAATTCAACATCATTCTAGCAATGATGTTGAAAGTGACTTTTCCATGCTTTTGCGGTTCACCTCTCTTCTAAGTAACGATAGAGCATCTGATCAGCTACATCTATCCCACCCATGTAATCATTGTAGCTTCGAATCATAGTAGGTTTGTTTGTAATTTTGAGGTAATTTCCACGCCTTTTTGTTCTTTGTTCGCTGCCTGCCTTAGCATCGGTTGACAAAAGTAAAACTTGTGATTTCTGTGATTTTTTTCCCTATATCCTAGCATCAATAGTTTATTGCTCCTGAGATATTTTGTCTGGCCTACTGAAAACTTTTCTTACATGGACTTGAGAATGCCTTTTCTGATTTTGTTTAGTGTTCCAGTTAGAATAGTGCCATTTTCATACAAATGTTTAGCCAATGGAATTGAATTAAAAAAATTGTCAATAAACAAATGGTACCCTTTGTTCAGCAATCCACACATTTCTAATAATTTTGTAACAACAAAAAACCCAAGTCCATTACTTTTTGTTGTATCAGCTTCCCCAGTCCTAGAAGCTCCCTGATAAACAAAAAAACTTAAACAGTAATGAGTTACAGAGTCACAAATCGACCACAACTTAACACCCCATCTGTGATGTTTCTTTGGTAAATATTGCAATAGTTGAGTGTGGTTTTTTGTAGCAATCATACTTTCATCGATAGATATAAATTTATTAGGGGTGAAGTGATATTTAGATTTTCTATTGAAATGATCAATCAAAGGTTGGAATCTAATGCACGGGTCATAGCCTTGTTGTCCTGGTTTGGGAATGTCTTTTGTGTCCACAAGATGAAAAAAAGTTAAAATAGTCTGAAAGCGAGTACGGCTAAACATTTGCCTAAACCAAGGAGAGTTCTGACTCGATAGAGTGTTCCAATAATCAAATCAAATCAAATCAAATCTTCTTTATTCATGGAATATACATTGTATACAATTGAATAGTGTCAATATGAATAGGATCAATATAAATATTACCTACTTCTATTTCTAAAAATACAAAACATGCAATTTTCTTTATTACTATGTTGTACATTATGTTTGCAAGGGGGTGGAAAAGTACTCTTCTAGGGAATATAATGTCTTATTTATAAGAAAAGTTTTAAGTTGTTGTCTAAATTTTTTGAAGTTGGTTTCTTTTTTAATATTAAGTGGTATTTCTTTCAGAAACTTCACTCCCATATATGTTGGTTTTTTCTCAAAAAACTTTAAATTGTGATTAACAATCACACCTCTTTTGTTTCTAGTGTTGTAAGGATGAGGTGTGAGGGAGGAATTGGATTCAAAAGCAATTTGATTGTTCTTAGCAACGAGGATTGTGTCAAATATATACTGTCCATAGACCGTTAAAATCCCCAAATCTTTAAAACGCTCTTTAGTTGTTTGGTCATGTTTTAATTTCAAAATAATTCTAACTGCTCTTTTTTGCTGTTTTAAAATACTGTCCATATTTTTTGTTGTTGTGGAACCATAAAGGCATATACCATAAGACAAATGAGAATGAATGTTAGCAAAATATATATTCCTTGGAGTTTTTTGGTTACAGAAAAAGGCCATTCTATACAGCGAGTAAATTCCTGAACTCAGTTTTGATAACAATTTACTAATATGCTCATTCCAGCTTAGGTGTTTATCAAGTGTTAATCCCAGAAAAGTCGTACTGCTTTTGCTTTCAATCTCTTGTGAATTATATGTAATTAATGGTTCTGTTAACTGCTTATTCTGGTAAGTTTTGAATCTAATAAAATTGGTTTTTTGTACATTTAATTTTAGGTTATGCTTACTTAGGAATTGTCCAATATTTTCCAATTCAATGAAACTGAGTATTTCAACCTGATCTACAGAATTTGCTGAAACTTTAAAATTTAAGTCGTCAGCGTAAAGGCAAAGGTTTTTTTGTGGCAGATATGTAAGAGAAGTTGCTAAGTCGTCAATATAACATAAAAAGAGTAGAGGGCCCATTATTGACCCCTGTGGGACACCAAAATTGATACGTTGAGTTTCTGAGACCACTTTTGTAATATAGTTTTCTTTCGTTAAATGAGTGATTTCAACAAATTGGGATCGATTCATAAGGTATGATTGGAACCATTTGATTGCATTTTTTGAAACACCTATTAATTGTAATTTTTCAATCAAGACAGGATGGTTTACACTGTCGAATGCTTTTGACAGATCCATAAAAATACCTGTTGTGTATTCATTTTTATCCACTGATTCAATTAAAGATTCAATGAATGAAACTGCTGCTGTTATTACTGATTTTCCTGGCCTAAAACCATGTTGAATGGTATTTAATAATTTAGAATCTTCCAAGTAAGTTATTAACTGGTTATTTGCAATTTTTTCGTAAATTTTTGATATTACTGGGAGAATAGAGATGGGCCGAAAATTTGATGCGGTTTGTAAATCACTGTATTTGTGAATTGGTATAACTTTCGATATTTTTAATTGTTGAGGGAAAATTCCTGAAACAAATGATGAGTTAATAAGATGGCTAAAGATGCTGCTTAAATGATGTTTCGCGTTTTTAATAACTTTTATTGGAATTTCATCATGACCGACGGAATTTTTGTTCTTCAATGAGTCAATAACCTTTTCCACCTCCTCTGCATCAACAGGCTTAAAATTAAAAGTACTCCTAAATAACAGGTCTTTGACATTAACGTTACACTCTTTTTTTTTTTAAGATTTTTACAATTCAAGGTTGTACAATTTTTCATAGTAATATCCTCGACTATGTTGACAAAATAATCATTAAATACATCAGAGATTACTTTTGGGCTAGTGATTGTAGTTTTCCCATCTTGTAAAGTAATATTTTTTACACCATTCTGATTTTTTTTACCGACTTCAGAGTTAATAATATCCCATGAAGTTTTTTGTATATTAGAAGACTTTTGAATTTTGTTCTCAAAATAATCAATTTTAGCTTGAGTTATGTATGCTTTAAAATTCTGTTTTCTTCGCTTCAGCGATTCTTTTAGTGAAAAACCATTTTTACTGTCTCGAATTGTTTTAGCCAATTGTAAAAATTCCTTTTTTTCATGTTTCAGATCCTCTGAAAGCCAAGTTTGTTTACATTTTTTTTTCAGTAATGGGATATGCTAGGTTTTTTGTTTATACCCATGTTTATAAGTACTGCAAGAAAGGCATACAATTCATCAGTAGTTAGTCTTTTCCAATTTCTTAAAACACTGTTATCAGATAATTTGTGGTTATTTTCATCTCCAAATCTGCTAGCACAAATGTTTGTATATTTAGTAAATTCTTCAATCAGGGATAGAGTAAAAAATAGCCTAAAATAAGCAATAGGCCTAGAATTTCTAGCAGGGCAATGTTTTACACCAGGCATTTCATTGTAACTAAAACTATGTACATGTCCGGGATCATTTACCTCGTCTACTTCATTCCATTGAATATTACCATTTTGCAAAGAATCATGTAAATTGTTGGTACCCATATTATTACTGTTAGATGTACGTGGTCGACCTACAGACCTAGGTGTAGGCGTAGTTTGTTGACTTGTCAAAGGCCTGTCTACATTTTCATCGTCACTACTCTCACTTGAAAAACTGAATAGCCTAGGTCGTTTCCTATCGGTAGTAATGTTTAGATTAACCAAACCTGATGTTGATGGTTGATCTGGATCATATGAAGGGTCCTCATCGGTATCGTCAACAACAGAACTGTCTTCACTATCGTCTGATAGTAACCCATCACTTAGATCGTCTTCGTCCAATAAAACACAAACTGTATTCTCACTTACTGGTGATCTTGACCGTTTCATTTTTTAGAAATTAGCAGAATAACATAATTCACTAATAACTATAACCTAAAATGGTAAGCAGCTGTAGTAATAATAATAATAATACAACGACAAACACTTGACTGACGCTACCACTGCCTGAACTGCGCATCGAGCAAAACAAACAGCTGACTTTTCAGCACCTTCTAAATCAGAAGCCAAACAATGACAACAAATTGGAGATGTTAATAAATAGTTATATATTCGTAATATCTGTTTATTCGTGATTAATTTCGTATAAAATATGATTGGTATAGTTTTAAAATAAAAATTACAATAAAAAAATTCCAAGCGTCCTGTTATACGGACGTTAGTATTTCTCGATCGCTCAGCCCACGTCCTGATATACAGACGTTAGTATTTCTCGACTGCCCGGCTCACGTCCGGATATCAGGACGTTAGTACGGAAAGGGTTAAATAGGTTTTAGCTGTGTCAGTATATTTTTGTTGAGAACAAATGCAAAATCCTGTGTAACCTATGTAGCCTGTCCAGGACTTCAGTTTTGTTTAGGACAGAAAAGTAGGCTTATCTTTTTAAGAATTCCTTTGGCAAGTGACACATAAACACAACAAGGTAAAATATAAAATAAAAGGATAAATCCCCTGGTGTGTACAAGATTCCATGTAGCTGTGGGTCAGTATATATAGGAGAAACTAAAAGGTTGATTTTCACTAGACTAAAGAATATATTAGGCATGCAAGAAATGAAGATACCGAGAAATCAGCGGTTGCAGAACTGCACTAATACAAAACATGGGATGTTATTCAATATTCTGGCTAATATACTGTATTACTACCCACAAATTGTACGAGAAGCAATAGAAATATTTAAGAATGACAACAATTTCAATAAAGATGACAGTTTAAGAAATCCAAATCATGGGAACCCATGCTAAACAGATTAAAACAAGATGGACGCCAATGATCACTTGATTTGTGGGGTTTCACCATGTTGGATCAAGGCGGGTCACGTGATTGGTGTTTTCCCTCTCTTGCAGAACTTGTTTGACGAGTCTTGGCTATATAAGGAGAGGTTGTATTGCCACTTCAGACTCAAGAGATACCACTGAGGATGCCACATCACAGCATGGGTGAACGTTGGTGTGTAAACAGTGTAGGTAACACCTTGACGCGGTTGTTACGGAAAGCTTTAGTTATTAGTTACTAGGGGACATCCCTGCACACTTCATGTGCCAACCCCATTGTCATTCACTGCACTCATGAGGTAAGCTCAGTCTGCGGCCTTGCTTGGGAACTCTACCTTTGAGGAACTCGGCCTGCGGCCTCGTGGTGGAGTTCGGCCTACGGCCTCACCAAGACACTCTGCTACAGTCCATTTGAAGAAACTCGGCCTGCGGCCTCGTGGGGGAGTTAGGCCTACGGCTTCGTCAAGACCATCTGCTTCAGACAGTTGTGAAACTCGGCCTACGGCCTCCCGGGGAAAATTTAAGCCTGCTGTCTCACCAAGACACTCTGCTACAGTCCCATTTGTGAATTTCAGCATGTAGCGTTGTGAGAAAGATCAGCCCACTGCCTTGCCAGGATTGTTAACTAGTGTGACCATTATGTGATTAATTATGGTCTTTGGAACAGTGGAGCTCCTAAACATAGTATTTTATAAAATCTAATCTTAAATTAGTATTTAAGAGTAAAATACCTTTATTTTGATACCCCACTTAGGTGTATTAGTTTAACGTTACTCAATTTTGGGTTTTGAGTATATTTTTTTATTTGGGGGGGGGGGGGGGCAGAACCCTTAAACATTGTCTCTTCCAAGGTGTAATGTAATTTATGAGATAAATACCTTTAGTTTGATACACCACTTGGAAGTTTTATTTTAGAACTACCATTGATGTTACTATATAAAGAGATACTCCATATTGTGGTGAGGCCCCAAATCGATTTTGAGGCCCCACACTGAGCTGTGCATAGCCCTATTTCCTCTCTTTTGCACGCTCCTCTCTCTCTCTCTCTCTCTCTCTCTCTCTCTCTCTCTCTCTCTCTCTCTCTCTCTCTCTCTCTCTCTCTCTCTCTCTCTCTCTCTCTCTCTCTCTCTCTCTCTCTCTCTCTCTCTCTCTCTCTCTCTCTCTCTCTCTCTCTCTCTCTCTCTCTCTCTCTCTCTCTCTCTCTCTCTCTCTCTCTCTCTCTCTCTCTCTCTCTCTCTCTCTCTCTCTCTCTCTCTCTCTCTCTCTCTCTCTCTCTCTCTCTCTCTCTCTCTCTCTCTCTCTCTCTCTCTCTCTCTCTCTCTCTCTCTCTCTCTCTCTCTCTCTCTCTCTCTCTCTCTCTCTCTCTCTCTCTCTCTCTCTCTCTCTCTCTCTCTCTCTCTCTCTCTCTCTCTCTCTCTCTCTCTCTCTCTCTCTCTCTCTCTCTCTCTCTCTCTCTCTCTCTCTCTCTCTCTCTCTCTCTCTCTCTCTCTCTCTCTCTCTCTCTCTCTCTCTCTCTCTCTCTCTCTCTCTCTCTCTCTCTCTCTCTCTCTCTCTCTCTCTCTCTCTCCTCTCTCTCTCTCTCTCTCTCTCTCTCTCTCTCTCTCTCCTCTCTCTCTCTCTCTCTCCTCTCTCTCTCTCTCTCTCTCTCTCTCTCTCTCTCTCTCTCTCTCTCTCTCTCTCTCTCTCTCTCTCTCTCTCTCTCACTCACTCACTCACTCACTCACTCACTCACTCACTCACTCACTCACTCACTCACTCACTCACTCACTCACTCACTCACTCACTCACTCACTCACTCACTCACTCACTCACTCACTCACTCACTCACTCACTCACTCACTCACTCACTCACTCACTCCCTCACTCACTCACTCACTCACTCACTCACTCACTCACTCACTCACTCACTCACTCACTCACTCACTCACTCACTCACTCACTCACTCACTCACTCACTCACTCACTCACTCACTCACTCACTCACTCACTCACTCACTCACTCACTCACTCACTCACTCACTCACTCACTCACTCACTCACTCACTCACTCACTCACTCACTCACTCACTCACTCACTCACTCACTCACTCACTCACTCACTCACTCACTCACTCACTCACTCACTCACTCACTCACTCACTCACTCACTCACTCACTCACTCACTCACTCACTCACTCACACTCACTCACTCACTCTCTCACTCACTCACTCACTCACTCACTCACTCACTCACTCACTCACTCACTCACTCACTCACTCACTCACTCACTCACTCACTTCCCTCCTCTCAACCCATTCCCCCATTCTCTAGTCAGACCGTCCTTCCCCTCCACAGGTTTCACAAGCATCACCGCTCCGCCACGCTAATTGTTTGTTTCCTTTACTTCATTCTGACGACTTTTATCTGGGTTCTTGTTTTATGTTTGTTAGCATATCTTTAGAATAATATTAATACTGAGTTGATATTATCTTAATAAAAATCTACGTGACACATACCGACTTAAGTAATATTTATAATTAAATAAAGTAAAACATCGTGTTTATTTGTAAATAGGCACACATTAATAAGGCAACCATCTTATCGGTAATGCTGGTGATAATTGCTGCTAATTTAGGTATACATTTTCAAGTTGTGTGGTCCATCTGGAACAATCTTTATCTAGTGCATTTTAATTATTCATTAGGTGATTAAATCAACTGTTGTACATCAATTATTAAATATTTCACATTCGGTAAGCTGTACCGGGTCTTTTGACCGGTACATTTCGTTTTTTCCGTCGTAGTCTGCCGGGCTGCCTGAGATTCGCTTTTGCCCGGCGATTCGCGTACTTTGGTAGCCGTTGGCTCGGTTCCGTTTCGTTCCGTGTTCCAGCAGCTTCGGTCAGGTTGGCCTGTCTGTTCAGTTGTCTTGTGCTGCCTGCAGAAATAGACATGTTCGGCTAAGGCTCATAAAACGTAAGTGTTCTTTTGTAATTTCTAATATTTAATCACCCTTTTGGTGAGAATATTTTGTTTCAATAATATTAATCGTTCTTACTTGTGTTTTCAGAGTTTTGTTAAATTTGTGTTCTTTGTCTAGATGTTTCTCAGACTAGGTTAAAGCCATGTGCTCAATGTTACAGTTTTACCGTTAATGCTTTTTATATCTGCCTTTATTGTCAATAGTAGTTCTGTATAATGTTTTGTTGAGCCTTTTTACAGTTGTAGTTACCGATTTATCATATTTTTTGTTACTTGACAATAACCTAGCCTATCTTTAGTTTGATTTTCATGTTATAACATATTGCCCCTGTATCCATAGCCTAGTTGTAATTTTGTAATTTTTTAGTTCCATATACGTAATTAATTCTTTTATAATTTGTTAATTTGTAATTTGTCTTAAATCGGTTTTCCAACATAATTTTTCATAGCCTAAAAATGGAGCTTTTATTTTCCTAGTGTGCTAATCATGTATAATTTTGTCTGTTCTTGTTTGGTTTTGCCATTTCATGTTTATTAGTTGTTATGTGTAATATTGTTGTTGTTGTGACTGGACTATTTTTAATGGCTGTGTTTGACCTTGCAGTCCAGGGTCCTTGAGTGGGACGTTCAGCCCTCGGCCTGCCGTCCGGGGATTGTCTACCATCTGCACTGCCCGCCTGGCCTGAGGACCATGTTGAAGCATAGAGTCGCCCGCTACCTTCTCTACATCTTTGGGGTAGAAGTCTTCTGTCCTCAGGTCAGTGTGTTCCAGTTTTGTTCCCGGCGGCTGAGCTGGGGGTTTTGAGGCAGATTTATATTTATAAAAAAAAAAAAAAGGAAGAAAAAAATGTTTGTGGAACAATTTAATGTGGCCTAGGCCTAAAGTGAACGGACCAAAGTGATTTATGCAACACAGCCATGGGGACCTATATGTGTATTTTTTTTTATTTAAAGGGAAAAAAACAAAATACAAACAAAAGGAACTTTTGATGTTAATATTTATTTATATTTATATTTCTTGTTATTTAGTTTAATTAGTTTATTTTGTTGTTAGATATTTTAGAGTTTATATTTGTTAGGTCCCTATTGTTAAATTGTGTTGTTATTTATTTTTATGCTTTAGGCCTAGCGATTTAGTTATTTATTTATTTATTTCGTGTTTGGTATTATTGATGTCAGGGGATAATAGAACGGTACCGTGTTATATATTTTTTTTTAAATTGTTTAATTTTTAAACTCACCAAAAGGGGATTGTTGTTCTTTGAATTAACTTCTAATTCGGAGCTGCCCAGGGATTCCGGCTTACTCCCTGGCCCGGTGGAATCAAGGGATGTGGGCTGAATTGCCGGGGTTTATTAGGGTGTAGTCAAAATTTTCTTAAATTTGTTCACTTTGAATTGTCAATAAATTGTCTTACGTTTTGGGTGTCTCTGGCTAGGCTGCAGATAGGCCATGTAGTTGTTTATTGGCAATTTTGGTATTTGTAGAGTTTGTGGTATTTATAGCGTTTGTTATTAATGTGTAGTATCTTGTTAATTTTAGTGTTTGTTGTTATTTTTTTAAGTGCGAATTTGGTTGTGGCCTTCTGCCTATTGATATTGTGGCCTTCTGCCAGCGAGTACTCTTGGTAATAAAATCTAGTTTTGCTCAGCTGCCGAGTTTTATTTTGACCCTCCAACTGCCGCCCGTGATCCCATCGCTCGACTTGTTTTGAGCCATCCCCCGGTTGGCACGCTTACCAGCTTTGGGGGGGGGGGGATGGGTCTCAAAGCCTAGCTGATGTTTTCAAAAAATTGTTTTCATTTGTAATTAATGAATCATTTTATATTACAAATGTAATCCGCAAATATTCTATCAATATATGAAATGACGGAATAGTAAAATAACTTAAACATTTAAATTATTTATTTATTTTACAAGGTAAATATTTAAATAGGCCTAACATAATACTGTATTTATAAAGAAAAGACTGGACAAAACATAAAACTGTACGTTTTATAATAAGGTTATATAAAATTAATTAAAAAAATCATTAGTCTATGATATATATTATTGTATAAGATAAAAATAGCTTTTACCTTATGGCCTAATTGAGACAATTTGTGTTCAGAATTATTTTTCATTTTATTAAAAAGTCCTGTTATATTATTACTTTCTCTGGCATAGAATTTAAATTTGTTAAAATATAATTTGGTTCCATGTAATTGCTTTATTGTTTTTTAAATATTTAATTAACTATTACGTTTGATATCTGGCCAAACTACACTCAACTCCCGATTAACCGTAATCGGAATAACCGCGTTGCGGCTTAACCGGGACACGTTCCGGGAAAAATACATAAAATTAAATGCAGACGGATGCGGTCCTAATTACCGATACAAGTCAGTGTTTTCAAAATGTAAATGTAGGTCGATGTTTTTGAGACTGTAGGGCATTTTTCTCGGAAGGAAGCGCGGTAGGGGAGTCACTCATCTCCAGCCGGCAGCCGGGCTCACTCAAGGTCATAGACCCCTTCCCTCTTACCCCACCCCTCTTACCCCTCCCGATACGTCAACACTCTCTCACCCGCGTTCCACGCCCCTGATCAGTAGAGCAGTGAAGTGTGACACACAGTGCGCATATTATGGCTACCGCTACTAAACGTAAACGTGTTGTTTTGTTGATCCAACAAAAGTTGGACATTGTTCAAAATATTGAACGTGGTTCCACGGTTAAATAGATGTGTAACCAGTACAATGTTGGCGATAGCACAGTGCGTGATATTTTAAAAAATAAAGATAAACTCGTAACTTTTGCATGTTCCTCGGACTCGAATTTTGGAAAGGCCAATCGGAAGACCATGAAAAAATCAACGTTTGACGAACTTGATCAGTGCATGTTGGAGTGGTTTTCGCAGCAACGCGCACAGGGAACTCCGGTGTCAGGACCGATTTGCAAGACGAAAGCAAAGTTTTTTTTTTTAAGCTCTCGGAATGGAAGGGGACTTCGATGCATCATCGGGTTGGCTCACGCGATTCAAACTGAGACACGGAATCCGGGATGTGTCTACGAAAGGAGAAATCTTAAGTGGTGACATTGACGCTGCTAATCAGTTTAAAACGGAATTTCAAAAATTTGTGGAGGACGAGGGACTGTTGCTGGAACAAATTTACAACGCAGATGAGTCCGGGTTGTACTGGAAATGTCTACCCACCCGGACCCTAGCATTTAAAAAGGAACACAGTACACCGGGACACAAGGCTTCCAAAGAGCGCATTACAATTATGACCTGCGCTAACGCAACTGGACAACATAAATTGCCCTTACTTGTGATCGGAAAAGCCAAGAAACCTAGATCTTTTAAGGGCACTGAGGCCAAAAATTTACCCGTGGATTATTTCAATCAAAAGGCTGCTTGGATGAATTGCGAAATATTTAAAACTTGGTTTGACTTAACATTTGTACCGGAGGTAAAAAAACACTTGAAAGCTCATGGCATTCCTCAGAAAGCTGTTCTTCTCTTGGACAACGCACCTTCCCACCCTAGTGCAACTAATTTGAGATCACCTGATGGAAATATCTTCGTGAAATATATGCCTCCCAATGTTACGGCAATGATACAACCAATGGACCAAGGCGTTATTTCATCTTTGAAACGCAACTATCGCTCAGCTATCCTTCAGAAAAGAATAGAAGAAGGGAACGACCTCAAGAGCTTTTGGAAGGACTTCACAATCTTAGATGCCATCTACGAAGTGCGATCTGTTTGGGAAAAAACCAAACCGCTGACTATCAAACGATCTTGGAAAAAAATCATGCCCGACATTTGTGAAGACAATGACTTTCTTGGATTCGACGAGACTGATTTTGTTGTTGAAAAAATCACAGAAGCTATAAAAGATGTGCCAGGAGGAGAGGAAGTGGACGAAGAAAATATACTGCAGTGGTTGGATTGTGATGCGGAAGATCAAGGGTATGAGCTGCTGACAGATGAGCATTTTGTAAACAAGATAACAGGTCCACCTGTCGTGGAGGACGAGAGTGAAAGTGATGAGGAGGGTGGGTCACGTGATCAACAACAAACAACTGTGTTGCACAGTGCTGCACTGGCGAGTGTGGAACAGCTGCTTGAGTACTGTGAGAGTCAAGAAGATGCTTCAATCGCAGACAAAATTGTGTTACGAAACATGAGAAGTAGAATCAAAAAGAAATGTTTCTCTGTTAAAAAACAGAAAACTGTTACGGATTATTTTCAAAGAAAGTAATTCACGGTATTTTGTGACTTGTAAATATTTTTTTTATTTGATCTTAGTTTTGCCGTGATTTGAGCACCTAAGTACTGTAAATGTTCATATTCTTTGTACTGTATTTACATTAACGTGTGTTATTGTGTTCAAATATGTGTGTTAGGCCCTATTCATTCATTGTGATTCCTGTCAAATACAACATTCAGGTATGTTTTAATGCAATATAAATATGTTAATTACCACCGTTTAATAGGGTTTTGCATTTTAATAACCTTTCCTGTTCATTTTATAGTATTTTGCGGATTAACCGCGATTTTACGTATCCGGGAAGCCTTAACCCTACTTTATCGCGGTTAATCGGGAGTTGAGTGTATATGGTAAATATATCTGGCCAAACGTATCTAATCATAATATAAAAAATGTCCTAGCTGTCTGTATTTTGTACGGACAGTTTGTATTTTATATTCAATGTCAGTGTCCGTAGGTACCGTACAAAGAAAAAACTGGGCAAGTGTCCATATTTTTCATTTTATTAATATTAAAAGTATATATTTTAAATATTTAATATTGTAACAAATACAAACATGTATTACTTCGGGCAATCGTCAGTCAACACTCGTGAGAAGTTGTATAATGTCTCACATACTATGCTCTATTATTATAATACTATACACCTTCCTCCCCTTAAAAAAATAAGTTTTTCAACTCTTAAAATTGGCCGAAAATTACTGTGAAAATTTTGAAAGAGTATTGGAGTTTGCTCTTTCTCTACTCAGTCCTTCAACACCAGTTGAACGAGTTTTATTCTAATGAAAAATTGCTGGACACCTGATCGAATTAGACTGTCAGTGGAGAATGGCAAAGCTGTTCTGAGCATCAAAGTTAACAATGAAATGTCATGTATTACTTTAAACATTAATATCTTCTGAAAATTCTGTCTGGTTTCAGCCTTCAGCCAGTATACTAGTACAACTAGCACAAGAGATGCCTGAACAATTATGACAATTTATTGAATTCTGCCGAGTTAACTTAAACGTAATGAATGACTTTTTAAAAGAAAAAATTAACTGTCTAATAATATTGTATTATTCTGTAATCTTGAATTAAAACATAGTTGTAATATTACTAGCATATGTAACTAAGTTGTTAATAATTCCCCAATTGACAACCTGAATCGCATGTAATAAAATTCATAAAAGGCACTTTTCAAATAACCCCCCCCCCCTCCCACTAAACCTCTAAGTATATCCGGTGTCCATATTTTACTGTCAAAATTTATGGCAACCCTAGCTTGTCTTGTCTGTTAATGTGAACGGTGACTGACTCTGTGGATATTTAGTCACCCTGATTTATAATTTTATTTACTTTCTTTTTTATATCTTACTAACTGACAGCCTTTGCCCGATATGGGGTGGTTCTCTATGCTTGCTTACCCTCCTCTCTACGGTTTTCTCTAAACTCTCTAAACCATCACATCAATATTAAACCTCAGCTTGCTGCCGTTCCCTCAGATAACAAAATTTAATAGTTTAGAACCCTACAAGTCTACTTTAGGGTTTAGGGGGATGAAAAGAAGTGTAGTCATGCCACCAGAGTTAATATAATTGACCTTAAACATTTCTCATTGGAAAAAAATTAGCCAAGCTTTTGTGTCTTGTTTTATGTTTTTTGTATCAGCTTGGCTACCCATTTTGTTGATTGGTGGCTACTACTTTTGCTACCCAAGCTGATCATGGTTACTAACCATTTGATCATGGGTGTCTACCATTGTGGAATAAACTTAGGCATAGTTTACCGCTGACAGTCCGCCTTTTTCACCTTTGTCCGCGAATTTGTTTGCGGCTACAAACTGTCCACATTTTTTTAAACGAAATTGTCCACTATTTTCTCATTTTCATATATTTGGTAGAAAATATGAATTTCAGCACAACATTTAAGCTGATAGTTGAAGAACAGAAATAAAATAACTTTCTTAATTCATTGGCACTCCTTCACTCTCATTATCATTGTTCACTGGTACGGTACAATTTGACATTGTCTATTTGCATTAGACATTAGAGAGCATCAAGTAGTTTTGGGAAAACTGTTGATTTTATTATTACAATTATGCCCGTTCTGCATTTACCTTCATTATGTAGTTCTCATAAGCGATGTAAATTAAATGGATTAACTGCCAAGCATGTATTATTTTTATTATCAGAATATAAAATATGTTTTCTTAATTTTACAGAATGGTTTATAATTATAAATGATTTGTAAATAATTATGCATTGCATCTGGCCTATTTTCACATTTTATTAGTAGGCTACCTTATCACATAAGACGAGTATTAATTATTAAGTATAAAAAAATTATAACTGACTAATAAAGGTAAATAATACGTTTTACAAACGTCATCGTATATATGGAGGGCAGAGAGAGGAAAATTAGAAGTGGGAACTATAAAACACATAATTAATGTGAAAGATAATTGCCAAATGACTTGCTTGGAATTCCATGAGTAGCTTGCCATGGACACTAGTGTGCCAATCCCATCACTCACTATGCTCGTGAAGGAAGCTCGGCCTGCGGCCTCGCCTCAACACACTGCTACAGCTCAATTTGTGGATCTCAGCCTACAGTCTCGCAGGATACATGGCCTGTTTGACCATGAATTTTGTTTTTGGGGCAGTGGTGGCCATAAACATAATTTTCTAAAATGTGGTGACCTATTAGGTGTAAAGAGAAGAACTCCTTTAATTTGATACCACACTTAGGCTGCCACACTTTTTTTATGAGTGAAAAAAGTAAACTTTTGTGAATTTTCCTGGAGGTTTTAGACTGAGAGCTTCAATTCAAGTATACACATGATGAGGGTAGTTTAGATAGTATAAAATTACATTGTTTAATTTAAAAATAAATTGTATAAAACAATGGTTCTTTACATTTTAAACTGAATCTACTAACGTTGCTAACGGGACAACAGTCCAAACCCACCAAGCAAATTTGTAGTGGACCTCCCAGGATTTAAACCCGTGACACTCTGCATGTGAAGCAGATGTGCTAATCACTATGCTCGCAAGAAGCCTTACTTTCGTTTGTTTTTCTTTTTTTTTCAAGTTTCGCCACAGAAAGTCGTTAAAGTGAGTTTTTGTCAGAAACATTGATTTTTTGGAATATTCTCTCCCACTCAAGTATTGATTAAAAAGAAGCTGAAAAAATTAAACATTACAGACTATATTTCGTAAATAAGGTGTTAAAAAACTGCTTTTAAAATTTGATATTTCACCTTTCATAAACAATAAAATATTGAGTAGCGGTAACCCACATAGTCAACTTTAGAAACCCCTTGTGGCCAATTTAGGCAGCAACCTGTTATTAACTTAGCTATACACACGATCTAACTTGTGTAGCCGACATGAACAACTTGTGAAGCAACCTGTAATCAACTTGGGTAGCCCCCGTGATCAACCTGGGTAGCCCTTCATGATCAACTTGAGTCTTGAGTAATTCTCATGATCAATTTAATAGCCTACTGTATAATAAACTAGGATAGGATAACTAGTGTCACACTTTGGTAACTTGTTTCACCACATCTAAATAATATATGTAGTTAAGGATAGAAGTGTGCACATTCTGGATCCACTTGGACCCTGTGATCACCTTGGGTAGCCAAACATCCCACTTAGGTACCCCTGTAATTGTCTTGGATAGTCTCCTGGTGACTTACTTGGTTAGCACCCATGTTCATATTAGGTAGCATCCATGATAAGCTTGGGTCTCCCCCCTTTATCAATAATTTTGGTAGTAGTAGCCTTGATCAACTTGGGAAGCATTGGTGATCAGTTTGGGTAGCAACCGAGATCATCTTGGGAAGCCAATGACGATTATACTCAAATGGGGTTTGGGGCGAAGCCCCCAACGTGTTAAGCGAGTTAAATTGTTAATATACTTATGGTATAGTAACCAATGCTGGAACAAACTACAAATGTACAAGTTTATTTTACAATTATACAATTTTACACTAAAACAGTTATTTTAAATGCATAAGCTATAGAGAATCCTATGTTTTATCAAACTATGGCTCTAGAAAATAAATTTGATCAGCATAAGAAATAAAACGAAAAAAGGCTTTAATCAGTATTTCTAAGCGCTAAGTTTTAACTTTTAAACCCTATTGTAAAGAAACTACAATTTCTGGTTCGAAAAAGATTTCTGGTTGATTCATTAATTATTTTGGTTAATTTTGAAAAGTTTTTATGCTGGTCCTACTCGGAAATTTAATATCACGGATTTATTTAATTAAATGAGGTTTTCATTAAAACGCTTGAATAAATTCTCCATCGCAACCACTATGTAATAAAATTGTGGAAATGTACAAATTTTTTTATAATTTTACTAGGGTCGAAATGGTTAGATCTACCTTCAGTCCAAATTTCAAAATATAAATGTACAGAAATTGTTATTTACACAAACCCCTAAATCAGGGTTCCTCACTAGGATTTCATGTTGAGCCTTATTACTTTTCTCAAAATAATCTAAGGGTACCGTACATATACATACACTTCCTATATACACCCATATACATACATTATCACTAAAGAAACCTAGTCAGTAAACCAAAGATGTTGTATAATACAACACTATTTAAAATAATTAATTGGAAATAACAGACAAATGATTTTACTTGCCTGCACTTAATACATTATTGCAGTTTTTAACAAAATTAAAGGCCGCAAAAAATAGTGTTAAGGGGTGCTAGCGACCCGAGGGCTATGTAGTGAGTATCCCTGCCCTCCCAACTAGAAGTTTGGGATGTATTTGCACGCTCAACAAACCACAAGAAACAATGTCAAGGACAAGGAATATCGGCATGGCTACAGTAGACAATTTGGGCAGCCAGAGTGGAAAACAGGAATTACTTCTAAAGAAAAAGAGACAAAAATGGGGAATGAGAGGGGTAATTAGTTTCCTTTACTGCTCACAGGTTGCGCACTGAACAGTCAAAACTTGAGGCGATTTCGCCTTCTTTAACTCTTGACAACAGATAGCAGCACGGTCACTCCCATATTCTGTGCCTCAATATTTAGCAATGGATGGAACCATCATCTATGTATAGTAAAAATCAATAGTACTAACCTATTACTGGTTTTAGGAGTTTTTTTTAGGGGCATATACCCCTTAATATTTACCCTGTTCAAAAAAATCTTATTTTATATTTGGATTCAGGAGAGAAATAGCTTTAAATTGATACCCCACTTGAGTAGATAAGATCAGTTTAAAAATTTTTTACATTTTTAAAAATTTCAGTTTTTTGGCCCTCGGTACTCTAAATGTTTGAGTTATTACGCTGAAATTCATATATAAGGTACACGTGTAGAATTGTGAAAGTTTGAAAAATTTACTCAAGATTTTCCTCAACTTAGGTAATAAAAACTACTTTAAAGTAATTTTCTCATAAGAAATACATTGGGGCAGTTTTGGAGTAAAAAAGGCTGCCATCTTGATAATGAGTGAAAAAAAGTAATATTTTGTGAATATTTCTGGAGGTTTCAGACCGAGAGCTTCAATTCAACTATACATATGTGGGGGGTAGGACACGGGGAAGTGCCTCAACATTTAGTGTCTGTCAGTCAGTGAGTTACTACATTGAGCTTTATATTATATAGATGACAACGGCCTATTAAGCCTGCGAAATAATATCTCCATGTTGATGGCTTTATTATTTTTATTTTATATTTTACCTTGTTGTATTTATGTGTCATTTTCAAAGGACTTGCCAAAGGAATTCTCAAAAAACAGGCTGCTTTCCTGTCCCAAACAAAATCTAAATATTGAACATG
This sequence comes from Stictocephala bisonia, assembly GCA_035578905.1. Classification (NCBI taxonomy): domain Eukaryota; kingdom Metazoa; phylum Arthropoda; class Insecta; order Hemiptera; family Membracidae; genus Stictocephala; species Stictocephala bisonia. Next base: position 674,878 of record JAQJVL010000050.1, read on the forward strand.
TTAGTTAATTTTGGTTTAAATATTAAACTAATTAGTATTCCAAGAAAGATGACATATATGACCTTATAATAAACTACTGTATGTCCAAATGACTGATTTATAGATGAATGAAATGTTGTCAGGGTTATTGGAAGAGGATGAAAATCGCTACATCATGTGGGGGCTTAATAAAGACCACATACCCTTTACAATTGTCAAGTCTGATGGAGGATTCACCTATGACACCTCGGACATGGCCACAATCCAGTATCGGATAAAAGAATGCGGAGGCGACTGGATCATTTACGTTGTTGACATGGGCCAAGTAATGTTTGTTTTTAATGTGATATAAATTATTTTCATCTCTGTTTTTAACAAACATCAGCATTTAAGTTTGTTATTTAATTGTAACTTTAATAAAAATTTAAGGAACCTTTGTAAACAGCTGATATTTGTCAAGGTTGTCATTAAATATGAAACAGCTGATAATTTATCACTCCTATTAACAGTTAATAAACAACTAAAATCGAATCTAAATAATCCATTTTAACAGCTGTTATTTTATTGAAATCATTATTATTATTATGGAAAAGATTGAACTTATCTTACTCAATCTAAATAATGTTAAATGAATAAACATTTAGGAACTAAATTAGATGTTATTAAAATATTTATGAACCATTTTTACAAATGAGGCCATTATATTGGAATTACATTTTCTAAGCTATTGTAACAGTATTTTAAATGTGCCATTTAGAAAAGGCCAGAGATATTTTAGCAGTTTTACTTATTATTATTGCCACTAATTAACTAATTAAGGCTGTCAAGTTTCAAATCCTTTTTTCAATACGTTTTGGAGATTTAAATATTTTGATTGAAAACACATAGAGACACACAGACAGAAAACGGAACATACTAGGACATATGTTTGTATGTTTTTTTCTTTTCTGTTTTTGTGTCTTTTATCACCCTCTGAAGTTGTGCCCATCTCTTCTGAATCACCTTGTATTTCTTTTAATAAATAACAGATGTATATTATTTGTCCCACAGGCAATTCATTTCAAAGTGCTGTTCAGTTGCGCAGAGAGAGCAGGAATTTTGGATCCATCGAAAGTAAGGACAGACTTTGTAGGGTTTGGTGTAGTTCTAGGAGAGGACAAGAAGAAATTTAAAACCCGGTCTGGGGATACTGTGCGCCTTACTGACTTGTTAGATGAAGGTTTGTCTCTTATTTAAAACTGACTCTTTTTACTAATAAGTTCTCAAGAAATACTTCATCATAAAGTGAGAAGTAAACACTCCAACTGTCCCCTCACCAATTTCACACTAAGCGTTAGTGTAACATTTGTGGCTAGTTAGATCTTGTGCACTACAATCCAAGTGGCTCAGAACTTCACTTATATCTTTCCTCTCTAATCTAACATCATTTCGAAAAATGAACAGAATCTTGAGAGTCTAAAGGATAAATAATTCCTATTTATTCCACTGCATAAAAGTATCACACAAAGCCATTTTGTCCAACACTCTGAATAAAGAGACTTATCCTCCCTCCTCACCTTATTCAAATGTTGTTGCAGGACATTTGTTTCCCAAGGAACAGTTTACTGACTGTTACCACAATCACCAACAAGTGACATATCACAGAGTAAACCATAAGGTCAGGGAAGAGAGAAGTAACATCTAATGCTGATGGAAACTCACCTGATCTCTCTCCCTGCAACAAAAATTATCCAATCATCAGAACCTTCAATGATAAGTAACATAGGGGTGAGTCAATTCAAAATTGTATTAATTCCAATTCTATAAAATTGATTTTCGATTCCAATTACCTCGATTACTAAACTAATAAATCCAATAAACCTCTAGATCTCTCATATAACTGATCGATAGATGTACTTAGCAGTACTCCATTAATTTTATGATATAGTCCAATATATACAGTGTGTATCTGAAATGTGTGGACAGTGGACATACTTCAAGTACTGATTCTATGGGCCAAAATAAAGAAAACATTTCCTGTAAAGGTATGTTTTGGACATACCAAATAGTCTTCGTGTGTGGCATCTTGCTCCGCCTCCTTGTTAGTCAGTAAAGTACGGGGTTAAAAAATAACCCCACTAAATATGCATATTTTTCACAGCAAATATACGGTATTAACATCTTTGAAACTAATTACATACCATGGGAGGAAATAAAACCTATTAACTGATTGTGAAGCTCTGGAGCTCAGGAAATATTCTCAGAGGAAAGAATGGTAGTTAGTCTGAGGACAAATATTTTAGAGCTGGTTAAGCTGCTTGGAATAATTTTCAACCCGCAATGATCCTCTCCCCATAAATCCAGCCTTGAAAAATCAAGGAACTACTCTGTATGAGTCTATCTGAAATGCGCTGACATATTTTAGGAGCTGATTCTAAATATGTCCAAAAATAAAGAAAAAATTTCCTTTAAAGGTATCTTAATATAATTCTAATTCAATTAATTGTCCACAAATTTTTTTTACCAAATAATTCATAACATTAGAAGGACTCAACCGATTGATTTAAAATGTTGTATATTACTGTACCTATTCACATAAAGGCCAATGTCACAAAAAATATTCAACTCGTTACTGTATTCTGTTTGGAAATGGTAGCCATATTAGTGTTTTTAAATGGAATAACTCAAAAATTTCAGAAACGTCAAGCATAGTCCCCAATTTCTGAATATCTTTGAGGACCTGTTCTCTCCATCTAAGTCTTGGCCTGCCAAGGGGTGTTCTACCTTCTGGGTTAGTTTGTTCAATATATTTAATAATGGTGGTATTTTCTCGCCTCCACACATGTCCAGCCCACCTTAGTCTTCTACTTTTCACTAATGCTACTATATATGGGTAATTGTATTCTCTTAATTCTCTGTTCTTTCTTATTCTCCAAACCTCTCCTTCGCATACTGGACCAAACACTTTTCTTAATACTCTATTTTCAAAGACAATAAGCTTTATTCTCATATTCCTTTGTTGTTGTCCATGTTTCTGATCCGTACAGTAACACAGGGAGGACTATTGTATAGTAGATTTTGATTTTAGTTTTCATAGACAATATCTTGGATTTAAGTAATTTCTCCCCGGCCCAATAGGTCTTAGAGGCTAAAACTAGTCTATTTTGGATTTCATTTTCCTCTTTTATGTTTTGTGCTAGAGTTATACCAAGGTATTTAAACTCTTCAACTTTTGTTTTAATTCCCACTTGTCCACTTTAATATTTTGTATTCTATTCATTCCCTGTCTTCTGGTTTTATGCATATATTTTGTTTTATCCTGGTTTATTTCTAATCCCACCTTTATGGTTTCTTCAAGAGTGCATCTTCTAAGACTAGGTTGAAGAGTATAGGTAATACTTGATGAACTCCTGTATTAACTTCAAAACCCTCTCTATATTCTCCATTTACCTTCACTTTACATCTTGATTTATAAATACATATTTGTGTCAATTTTATAAGCTTGTCTGGAATGCCAAACATTTGCATTTTTTCATAAATTTTCATCCTATTTATGCTGTCATACTCTTTTTGAAAATCTATAAGTAATATTTGATTATCATTATTTAACTCCCAATATTTTGAGAGAGATTATTTTATGGAAAATATTTGGTCTGTAGTAGAGCGACCTTGAACAAATCTTGCTTGGTCTTCAATATTTTCTTCTATATAGTCTTTCAGCCTATTCAAAAGGACTTTTGATAATACTTTATATGCTGAACTTAGAATAGAAATATCTCTATAATTTTTGCACTCTGTTTTATCACCCTTTTTGAAAATAGGTGTTATTAGTGCTTCGTTCCAATCATTGGGTATTGTTTCTCCATATTTCTAATATTAATCCATGCATACAACTTAATAGCTCTCTTCCACCAATTTTGAATATTTCAGTCGGAATGCCATCATTTACTGGGACTTTATTGTTGCTTAGTTGTCGGATCGCTTTCTTCCACCTCGTAAAGTGATGTTTTATCCACTTTTGGTTGCACATGTTGGAAAACTAATTTATTTTCATCTTCTTCTCCTTCTTCTTCGTCAGTCTTATCAGCATTCAGTAATTGCTCAAAATATTGTGTCCATATGTTAAGAACATTCTTTCTGTCACAAGTCAGGTTTCCATTTTTATATTTGATGATGTCTGTTTTTGGGATGTATCTCTTATTAAAAAATCTTATTGATCTGAAAAAATTCCCTTGTGTTGTTATTAGTGATGTCCTCTTCTGCTTTTCTCAGTTGGTCTGTGATATATTTACGTTTCTTCGTTCTTAGTTTCCTAACTACAGTAGAACCTCGTTAATCCAAACTAATTGGGACCATGACCAGTTTGGACTACAACATTTTCGGATTAAACGGATATACTTAATAAACTGTTAGCAAAGTAATATTACACACCATAGTTACGCTACTGCTGTGCGTATGAGTATTTCAGGCGCACGTGGAACTCTCTTAAGGTCACGATAGTTATGCTGGCCGGGAGGGGGAACCATGAGTCACAGATCACTGACGCATCGCTGTTGTGTATAGTTGACATCTAGCTCTCGCCGTCTGCTTGCCCGTGAAACAGTGTGTTATTATTGTCATAGTGTTTTTATGTATTGTACAGTATTTTCTCTATTTACCTTGTTCTGTATTTTACTATCGTAGTTATTTAAGCTAGTGTAAGTAAGTAATCAAAATTATTTATCCAACCTTAGTTAATTTACATTACCAATTCTAATGAACAGTACTGTATTTCAATTGCTTTTATGTCAAACAAACGTAATCATACTACATGTTCACTCAAAGACAAACTGGAAGTGCTAAAATGTTTAGATAAAGGCGAAAGTGCAACTAAGCCATCATTAGAATTTGGTGTTGGTAAAGCGACTATTACAGACTAGAAAAAGAATCGTTCCAAAATACGAGGTGTGTTTGTAAAGTAAGTACCGTTTTATAGCGTTTGAATCCCGCCATTATAGCACTGCGGTCGGTGTTTAGGGCACGCACGTTTGGTACTACTGTCCGTTGGCAAGCCACAGCTGCCATTACGGATCTATTCAACTGTATTTAAGGTCGATTATAACTGTTTGAAATTCCTCCCTCGATGAAAAATTACGCCAACTGTGAATTATGCGCTGTGTAAGTTTTTATAACGCTAAGGGCGTGAAAGCAGATGACATTCCTCATGAATATGTCACCGTGACAATTTGGTTTTAAAAATCATAACCATTACAAATTTTAGTGCTCTAGGAATGTGAGAGAACTGGTTCAACATTTATTTTTGTGATTATCCATCAACATTTTGGGAACCTAGCGTAAGCAAAGCGCTCGGTACTTCAAATGTTCTGTCACAATTTCATAAATTGCATTTCTTGGAATTTTAAGATACACTACATAAGGGTGCAGTTGTTAACCGTCTGTTTCCTCTTGACTCTTTTTCATCAATGTTTTGTAACGAGTCATCAATAATGAGTGAAGATTTCCTACTCATCATGCACATTCGTACGGCCACCTTAAAAGTTGTCACCCATTTCCATACCATCGTATCACTCATTCTGTTTTCTCAATAAACTTCACAGATCTCACATGAATGTCAGCTGCTTTTATGCCTTTAGCGTTACGAAAACTTATCATAACATATACTTTACAGTTGGCTGCATTTTTAATCGGAGGAGGAATTTTAAACAGTCATAAACAACCTTAAATACAGTCGAATTGGTCCGTAACGGTGGCTGTGGCTTGCCAACAGATAGTAGTACCTAGCACGCATGCGCTGAACGCCGACCGCAGCGCTACAACGGTGGGATTCCAAAACGGTACTTACTTTAAAAACACGCCTTGTAGAACAATTTTGTGTAACACCTTCACAGTCTACTCTAGAAAAACATCAAACAGCAAAACAGTTTCAATTTGACCAAGTCGATCAAGCACTATTCATTTGGTTTTCACAAGAAAGGCAGAAAGGAATGCCGCTAAGTGACCCTCTTATACAACAGGGTGTCTACCGGTCACGGAAGTCCCCGAAAAGTCCCGTATTTGTATGAAGGGTCACGGAAGTCACCAAAAGTCACGAATTTTTATTCGTAGGTCACCGAATTATGGACAACTTTTTCTATTATTATTTTGATTTTTTTCGCTCAATGATGGTTTTTCAAACGTTTTGATTCAGTTGATCGTTCGTCAACGTCAACAGTGATACATCGATGCGTGTATACGTTGAGCGTAATATTGTGTAGAGTAGAACACAGAAAACATAAGGAAGGCAGTGCACATGGAAGAAATAAGAATGTTTTTAGATGGAATGGAGAAATGCATAAGAAAGTTCGACGCGATTGGCTGTTTTCTTGGCAACGTAATTTCGTCACGAGCGCATGCGCAGAGACTCGGAAATGTGTTCTACTATTCGCTATGCGCCGTACTTTCAAACACCTGTTTTCGTGAGTTTGTTTTGTTTGCCATTCTTTTCCTTGTTCCAAGTTGGTTCGTTTCGTGAGAGGTCCAACCTCTCAGACCATACCGGTATTAACCAGTGAATCGTGACCGACTATAGCTTGAATAAAGCAAGTGTCTTGAAATGGGTCTAGAATTGGCTGTATTTTCACGAGATATGCTTTTCATTCCGCGAAAATAACGTATTTTACCGAAAAATTCGAAAAAACCAATTCAGAACTTTTAGTATTTTTGTCATATTTCCGTTAATTTAAATGGTATTTTAATCATCTTTTTTTAGTTTGATGTGTTTTATTGCGCTGAATACAAATTTGAATACTATTTTGGTCTATTACAAATATTTCTCGAGAAATAACGGAAAAACTACTATCGCGGCAGATCGCGATTAGCGGCCATTACGCGACCATTATATACAACAACTATTTATCACAAAAACCAAATTCACCTATATTCCCGCCAGAGTGACGGCCGGCACGGAGGCCAAACGCTCGAATTTAACGCAAATTTCGAATTTTTGTTGAGAAAATAGACGATTAGGATAAGTTAGGTTATGTTTGGTTATGTCGTAAAAAGTGCATTTTTCGAGCTGAAAAAAATAATTTTACTACAAAACCAGTTATATATTTGTGTTCAGCATAAAAAATATGAGAAATGGAAAAAAAATATCGAAAAATAACGATTTTAAAAAAAGTTGGTTTTTTCATTATTAGATAAAAAACTTGTTTTTCGATTTTTCGGTAAAAAACGAGTTTTCCGCGGATGAAATAAAACTCCTCAAGAGATATAAACTCATTTTTCACCACTTTTTTAACATGAAACCGTATTTTCAGAGGTGGCAAGAAAGTGCATAATTACCTTTAGGCCTAACATTTGTAGTTCCAGTACTGCAGCCAGTAGTACTGTAGATAGTTCCTTAAGCCAGCAAGGAAGTAATGAAGCAATTTTAACACTGCCTTCTACTTCAAAAACTTGAGGTTAGCCAACAATCAGATTTTTCGTCTTTGGCTGAAAAAAAAAAAATAGCCCTACTCCAGTCCTGACTAGTTTTCTTATGTCTGACAGTGTCACTAAAGCTGAAATTTTATGGGCATGTCAGTGTACTTTGACAAACACTTCTTCACATTCTGGTGAAGCGGCAAGTGTATTATTTCCTAACATGTTCCCTGACAGTGCAATAGCTCAAAAATTTCAGATGCACAAAGATAAGATAGCCTATAGTGTCACTTATGGGCTAGGTCCCTATTTTTATAATATCGTAGCAACAGAAGCCAAAAGGAGTCAGTTTTTTGCACTTTCTATTGATGAAAGCTTTTAAAAATGACATTTGCCAAAAGCAGCAGATGGACATTATGATAAATTATTGGTGTTCAGAAAAAAAAAAAAAAAAAAAAACATCGTTAGCACAAGGTACCTGACTTCAACATTTTTAGAAAGGTCTTCTGCTGTTGATATAAATTGACTACTACTTTAGGGGAATTCAACTTGCCACTGAATAAGTTAACTCAGCTGTCTACTGACGGACCTAACGTCAATCTTAAGCTTATTTTTGACCTGAAAACTCACATGAAAGAGTCCCTTGTTGTCTACTGACGGACCTAATGTCAATCTTAAGCTTATTTTTGACCTGAAAACTCACATGAAAGAGTCCCTTGTTAATTATATGGAGATTATAGATGTTGGCACTTGTTCACTGCACATCGTTAACAATGCTTACAAAACTGCACATAGTAAAGTTGGCTGGAAATTAAACCAGTTTTTGAGGGCTTTGTATAGGCGTTTTAAAAACTACACTTCCAGAAGGTGCCTGGGCCTAAGGTTTTTCCAAAAAAATTCTGTGCAGTGAGATGGACAGAAAACTCCAGTGTTATGAGAAGGTGCTTAGACATTCTTCCTTCTTTAAAGCAATATTGTAACACCATTGTTGAACCCCCTGCAACAAAAAACTTTAACATAGTTAAGTCTTCTTGCATGATGACAAAACTCTGGAGGCTAAACTTCATTTCTCAGCCATGATTGCAGAGGAGTTAGAAGTATTTTTGACATATTTTCAAAGGAATGATTTCTCTAATGAGAGGCCTGGCTAGTAAAATAGTCAAAAATAAAGTTATTGCAACGGCCACCACAGCTTATAAATTAAAACAAATAGATCTAGACAAGTTTGAAAATTTTCAAACTCTGGATAACATTGATATTGGCTTTGGTGCAAGATCTGCTCTTAGAAATATTGAAGAAGTTCATGTCCAGACTTTCAAGCTTGATTGTAAAAAATTTATTTTGGGAATTTACCAAACTTGTTTATTTTGGAAAAAAAAGTTGAAAACTCATATTTTTAAGACAAAGTTCCAATACATGGTTTATTTTACTGTTTATACTATGCATTTTTAAGTGTTTTGTTTCTTAATGTTATTATTATTCAATAAATATTTGTAAATATTTTACTTAATTACATGCAGAGGAAGCAAAATATATCATATGTCCGTATCAAATGTCTAAACGTTGAAACCACCTAAAATTTGTTAAGTCACCGAATTTCAGAAAATTGGTCACCAAAAGTCACCAAAAAGTCCCCGATTTTTTTATCAGCCCACTGGTAGACACCCTGTACAAGAAAAAGCAGTTGATCTGAATAAACTACTGAATGGTGATAAGTCATCTTTTGTTGCCAGCAGTGGATGGTTAGACCGATGGAAAAGACATCACGGGGTCCGACAGCTAACAATTACCGGAGAGAAACTTTCAGCAGACTTCAATGCAGCAATGGAATATGTTGATCAACTAAACAAATTAATAATAGCAGAAAATTATTCACCTCAGCAAATTTACAATGCTGACGAGACAGGTTTAAACTTCAAAGCTTTGTCAAACAAAAGTCTTGTATCAAAAGAAGAGTCTTGTGCTCCAGGGTTAAAAATGAGTAAAGAGATGCATGTTGGTAATGCTTCAGGCAACAACAAGCTACCATTGATGATTATTGGTAAATCGGTAAAGCCACAGGCTTTTAAAAATATAAATTCACTTCCTGTTTATTACAGATGCCAAAAAAAGCATGAATAGATGGAATTGTTTTCAAAGAATGGTTTACTAAACAGTTTGTGCCAGCTGTCACTAATTTCAACTATACCAAAATAATCTTCCAAACCGAGCACTGCTACTTCTAGATAACGCACCATCCCACCCTGATGTGAGCCAATTAACAATTGGCGAAATAAAAGTACATTTTATGCCACCAAACGTAACTGCTATCCTGCAACCTATGGACCAGGGTGTTTTACAAAATATAAAACTAGGATATAAGAAAACATTTCTCAGATCTTTAATTGAAGCTCACTGACTTCAAGAAAAAATTAAGAAGGTGAACTTAAAGGATGTAATTTATTGGTCTGCAGAATCCTGGGATTCTGTTAGTGAACAAATGCTACTGAAATCATGGAAAAATATATGGCTTACTTTAACCTACGAAGAGACTATGCAAGAAAATAATGACGCTGAACGTGTCATTAATTTATTACAAAAGGTTCTTGTAATTTATTACAAAATTTGTAATAAATTACAAGAATTTATTACAAATTCTTGCGAGGATGCTTGTGTAGCAAATGTCAATTAGTGGGTTACAGCAGATGGATACTGCCACAGAGATCTGACTGACAAGGACATCGTAATGGCAGTTTCACAGCAAGCTCCTGAGCAAAATGAAAGTGATAACGAAAAAGTCTATGACGACCAGCTGGTTTCAAATGAAGACGCAACAGTGTTATTTGAACACACACTTCGTTATATCGAGCAACAACCCACCTCAACTCCAGCGGATGTGATGTTTATTCGACGGTGGTGGAACACAGCGTCATCAAAACGATTTTCTAAGTTACGACAAAAAACAATGACTGATTTCTTTCACTGTAAGTATTGTTAATAATAAGTAAAGTTGTCTATAGATTAGGGATGAACGAGTCTCGAAATTTCGGGAATTCCCCGGAAAATTATAATTCTCGTCCTGCGAGAAGGAAATTTTGTTACGATCGGGAATTCCATTCGAGAGTTTTTCTAAGATGTAACCAACTAAATAGTTCGATCTCAACAACACGGTTATAATCGACATTCATAGTCAAGTTCGGATTTTTTCAATCAATATAAATTAAAATGAAAGGTTAATAAAATTATGATAGGCTTGTGTCTCGATTACCGTGGAATGTAATTTATTGCTTATAGTGTGGCAGTGAAGTTACGTAGTGACTGACGACTGACAGTCGGAGTCGACAGTTGGGGTCGAACGTAGATGTGACGTTCTCACGACCCGTTCATTTGACAAAGCTCATCTAAGTGAACGAGATATCCGGATCACGATGCTCAAAAAAAACTATTAAAGTCGAACAAGTTACCGAGATCTATGATCCAACTAAACAAATCTAGTATAGGACAGAACTGTTGACCGAAACCCAAATGATAATGAACGAAAACTGAGTGGGCCTACATTCCAATGTTTGTGTGTGTCAGTAACGTAAAATCATTCAATCAAACTGCTCCCGAGAACAGGTCACTTTACTGTCCAACAAAACAACAAATCTTCCTTCCCATGGCAAAAGTCCATTTCTCTCATGTACATACAATGAACCGTTCTGCTCGTTTCCGAATTGAAATTATCGTATATTTCCCGTGAGGTGATTGTGATCCGTTTAGGTGTTTACTCTGAGTAGGGAATCATCCAATGATTTGACAGAAGAAAATATCGTATCATATCATATAAAATATCGTGATGGCGTTCAAGTATCGTGCGATGTAACAATATTTATTTATTTTCAATTGAATAAAAAATAAGTAGATATAGCTGTAGCGAATGTCAATTAATAATCTGTTTGTGAACACTTTGGATTGCCAAATGTGCATGTAACATTTGCAGGCATACGATATTTTCTTCTGTCAAACTGTCGATCGGTTTCCTGACTAGATTAGAAAGTAACACAGATGGAGTGTAAAATGCATTACAATACGATAATTTTGATTTGTGAACTCAGTGAACGGTTCCCTGATCATAATTGTTACTACTACGTCGATGTTAAATGCAAAACAATTCAATCCAAATCAAAGATTATATTATTATTTATTTATTAAAACGGACGGATTTAGCAATAAGGAACATAATTTTTATTGAACCGAAACTTTATCATACTTCTTGTGTATATTTCATAAATTTATAATTTAGCTGCACAAATCTACTTTGTATCACCAGTTGCCAGGTGGCATTTAGCTGATATTTCAGATTGCGTCTCGTCTGGCTAGGCATACATTTGCCGATTACGTATACCTTTGTCACTCCAATACGTCAGAAATTCATCGTGATGAAAAGATTATCTTTCTATGTATCGAAGTAGTTTCGAGTTGCACACATTCATTACCAATCATAATTTATTAAAAATAATTGATCGTAAACGACTTTTAAATTTATATTTAGGTGCACAATTATTAAATTATTACTATCGATCCATTAAACTACCGGTATTTTGGCATCTAGATTTACAAATTTGATTATATTTCACAGCTTATTTCCGGTTTATTATAACCATTATTATATTACTGAATAAAATAACTACAGATCCACTTTTTATGGCGTATACAAAATCAATTTTTTGTTGAAAAGCGACAATTTTGAAAGCAATCGACTGTGTTTGGCGATGACGCCTGAATCGTAGAATCACTTGATCCAGCTTTTGCCCAAAAGCTTCGCTACCGTGATCGGAACTACCAGATAAACCAGATCGACCGCCTGTGTGATTAGTTGACAATTACAGAGAAGAAATAGAGGTTGCTTTCTTATGACTACAGCGGCAGTTATTAATAGAATTAAAACAAATGCACATCTCTACAATAGTCAATACATGTGCAGTAATAATTACTAAGTTTATCCGTGAGGATTTGGGGGGGGGGGAATAGGGGAATAAGGAAGGGACTGCCAAGATGCTGGCTCTGTGTGCAACTTCAGTTCCTAGTTATAATGTAGTTCAGTTAATTAATTGAAGAATTCATCCTGTCTAGTTTTTATGATGATTTTAATTAAAATTTACAATTTTAATTCAGTTATATCAAATAAGATTGCTTTGTTTATTAAGTGTGTAATCTGTTATTGTTTAGTCTAAACCTGTTTGATTTTTTCTGTTTTGTGGATAGCAGGCAAAAAATAAAAAAGATTTAATAAAATAAGGAGTACATAAATGTGCCTGAACATTAATGGTTGAATTTCCTACTAGATCACATACCAATTAATTATTATTACTATAAAATGATTTGGTTTATTTGTTTTATCTACTAAGTTTGAAAATTAATGTATAATAAGCTGGGAAAAATTCCCTCCGAAAATTTCTCGAAATTTGGGAGGAAATTAATTTCCCTCCCGAAATTTGGGAGGAAATTAATTTCTCTCTCGTTTCCCTCCCGAACCTAAAAATCTCCTCTGGTCCATCCCTACTATAGATTAAAGTTTACTATTACATTTTTGTATTTAGTTGTGTACTATGTAATATGCTTTCATTCTGATTATAAATAAACTATGTTTTGTCTGAAACTAGTGTTTGTTCATTTTTTCCCATCGGGTATCGTTCGGATTAACAGGGTTCTACTGTACCTGTTTGCTGAGTTCTTTGTATTCCTCCCTATTTCGTTACTGTTGTTTCTGAGAATATCTTTTCTTGTTCTTCCTCAACTCTATTAAATCTTCACAACTGTTAGTGAACCAAGGTTTGTTCTACTGTTTTCTTTGTGGTGTATTTAGTTCTTCCTTCGAAACTTCTGTAATAATGTTTTTAATTTTCCCCCAATTATCACTAATTTCATCAGTCTGTTCTTGTAGAACTTGAAATCTGTTACTTTTAAGTTCCACCTTCTTTTGATTTTCTGTGTTTTTTCAGTTTAGATATGTCCCACTGTACTTCCACTGTATCTTTTTCTCGTTTTTCCCATTTCAGTTTTTGTCTCATTTTAACGAGCACTAAGTTATGGTCAGTCCCACATTCAGCACCTCTTAGGCCTCACGTCATATATGTGAGTTTTATGTATCCTGTCTATTAACACATGATCAATTTGGTTTCTCGTTCTGACATCAGGCGATACCCATGTCTCTTTGTGTATGTTTTTATGTGGAAATTAGGTGCTGCTAATGTAGATTGCTTGCACATGCGAAACTGAGAACTCTTGTTCCGTTGTTATTGGACATGTTATGTATTATACTCTCTTTTCCTGCATAATCTCGCCATATATCTTCTCATCCGACTTATTGGCATCACCCAATGTAATTTTTATATCATAATTAGGGATGTCATTTATTATTTCTTCTAATTAGTCATACAATTCATCTTTGGTTTCATATTCTTTATCCTCCTTTGCAGCATATATATTTATCACAATCATGTTCTTAAATCTACACATAAGTCTAATCAGGCACAACCAGTTTATTTAGAGCTTCCAACAGAGTTTTCTTAATAGCAAATCCAGTTTCCGCTTGGTGAATTCCATCATCTCTTCTGCTGTAGTATATAGAATATTATTAGAGTTGACTAAAGGGCCATCTTGTTTCTTGGAGGGCCACTATGTTCATTTTGTATCTTTCTAGTTCATTGCACACAATATCGACTGCTCCTAGAATAGCAAGTGAGCAAATGTTCCAAGTTCCAAATCTTAAGTCCTTTGAGCGTATCCTATGTCATTTTCCATTTAATCCAGTCTTTTCTGAGGCATTTTGTTGACGGTTCGTAACCAGAAGAGTTTTACAAAGTAAGGTGGTTAGCCCTATGCTTAACCCTCAGTATAAATGGAGGACAGCACCAACTTAAGGTCAGCGGGTCCATCGGACCTAGCCGGGAGGACTGCTACGCATATCTCCCGACCTTTACCCTATCCATGTCACCCAGGAGACACTCCGTATACGCCAAAGTAGGATAGCGCATGGAAGAAACCAGTTAAAAAAAAACAGGAAGTTAGCTGTGCCAAGCACTGCACATGGTAAAAATTATGTAGATGTTCTCTTAATATTCTCCATACTGTAAAGTGAGAGAGATGTGTAATGCCCTAGCCATTTGCCTAGTACTTACATCAGGTTCTTCATCAACACTTTTAAAAGATAATCTTCTAACTCAAGACTCAATTCTATATTTACCTTTACTGTGATAGTGTGTTTTTTGTTATTATGACTTACATTTACCAACATTGGATGTTCCATCTACCAACTGCACTTAAATGTTGTTTTGATATTAATGCCATAAAATAATAAACTAGTACACATGCGGTATTCGATATTGCCTTTTTAAAATTTCAGTTTTGAGAAAATTAAAAGTTAGAAATATTAAAAGTTAAAAAAAAAACTGAAAGAATATTTTATATGTTATACCAATGGAAAGGAAATTTAATAGGCTTAAAAAATTATTACTGTCACTTTCAATCATAATACAGTAACGAGTTGAATATTTTTTGTAGCATTGACTATTATATGAGTCGTGCCATAATATGAAAATATGACTTTTTGTAATATACAAAATTTCAACTTGATCGCTTAATGAGTCGTTCTGGTGATATCTGGGAAAAAAATCTTATTAAGACATACCTTTACAGTACATTTTTTATTTAGAATTAGTTCCTTAAATATGTCCGCACATTTCAGATACCCCCTTAAAGAGTAGTTCCTTAATTTTCCAAGGCTGGATTGATGGGAAAAAATCGGTAAACTTGTTCGACAAGATCGCCGTTTAACAATCGTAACATTACACTGCTCTGATTGTTAAACGGCGATCTTGTCGAACAAGTTTACCGATTTTTTCAATGTTTGCATCAGTTTTTGCTGACAATGATCTGCCAGTGCGAGTGTCATCACTGGTGTCTTCGCGGCCATCTTTAAATCGTTTAAACCACTCAAACACTTGTGTTCGCGATAAACAATCATCGCTGTACACTTGTTGTAACATTACAAACGTTTCACTTGCAGATTTTCCTAGTTTGAAACAAAATTTGATGTTAACACGCTGTTCTTTCTGTACACTCAACATTTTCCGACGCACAGACAAAATGTCAACTACTTAAAACAGACGCCACAGGCAGACTGAGTGCAGGAGGCAGATGAAACTCGAGCAGTAGGCGGAGCGAGAGTCACGTGACAGGCCACGCGACTTTCAGCCATATTGCATTCGTTTTATTGTTTCGCCAGTACTAGTCCGGTTTTTTCTAGCCGCACCTCGTATCACAACAGGTTCCTACCACAGTGCAGTATGCAGTACTTCCTGCACATCAGAAGTGTCATCTGCCTGTGAACATTCATCAGTCTAGTTTTGATAGCAGCTGAATTATTTTTTTAAAATTACACATTAACATATAAGATTATTTTATTTTACAACTGTTCATCAAATTTACTTATTTAGTTTTTTTTAATTTTAGTTTAGTTTTTTTTTATTATTATTTACTAGCCTTTTTTAGTGTGTCATTTACTGTATTGTAAATAAAATAAATAGCATTACAGATTATGAGTGTGCTGCAATGTGGGATAAATATATATATATATATATATATAGTGAACTTTGGGTCAAAAGTATTTCCAGACGTAAGAGAAGAAGATGTATTAATAGGGTTTGTGATTATAAGCTGCAACGTTGGCCTAGATGGTTTTTGTAATTCTTGGAAGCAAGAACGTCAATGGAGACAACATTAATGAATAATTTTTATGTGAGAAAGTTTTTCCGGATGGAGATAACCAAGATAAGTTGATGAAGATATCATAAGGTGTGTTCAGGTCAGAAGTGAAAGCGAGGGGGTATGACAAGGAGAAAGCGAGAAAGGAAATTCACCCAAATCTCTAAAAATAACCCGTGGTGCTGCACTCAGTCATTTGGAATTTCTGTTCAAATCATTCCAGATGATTATCTATTTTTTTATGAAATCTTTAGACATAATTTTAATCAGATGCCCTGTTGATTACGGAGATCGTTTAGTGGCAGCTTAAAATCGGTATCACTGAGGAACAGTTCCAATCTATTAATGTTTGTGGGGTTAATATTGGCTACTTTTAAAAAAGCCATGAAGATAGGTTGAAACTCCTATATTCCATGTTTACCAGTTTTTTCACGCTTTCATTTAAGTTAAGAACTATTCAATTAATCAGTTTTTGGTAACATTGATTTAGAATAATGTTGTATTTTTTGTTTATTTCTTTATCTGAAGCAAATTATTGTATGTACCAGGTCTGAAGAAGGCGTTAGATACCCTGAAGGCCAAGGGCCGAGACCAGGTGTTAACCCCGGAAGAGCTCAAGGAGGCTCAGGAGGCAGTGGCTTATGGCTGTATCAAATATGCTGACCTCAGCCACAATCGTGTCAATGACTATATCTTCTCTTTTGACAAGGTTGGTATGACTATTTTCCTATATTGGTCTGTGAAGTTAAAAGTGTATAGTTGTAATTAGTTAAAAAAAAAAAATAAAATTAATCATAACTCAAAAACGTTTACAAGTATACTATTTATTATTATCTAAATCTTTTTTTAATTGTTGTTGCTTTCTCATTATTCAACTTTTTTGATCCCAGGAAATAGTTGATGATTATGTTTCATTAAAACCGGTTATTGACACAGGAGCCCAGATCCAAATTAACGAATTTGCAGTGTTTTGGATAAAGATTTAATTTATTAATATCCAATTTTTATCACTCATTTATTATGCTTGTAATAAACTGTTCTATTTTATTTAGACACTTTAAATAGTATGTATTAAATTTATCAAAGGCAGCTGGCTTTGAAAGCCATATGATATATATATATATATATATATATATATATATATATATATATATATAAAGCGTATGGTTTTTGTCAGCTGCCATTTTTTTTTTTAATTTATATTAATAGAAATAAAAATGTAAAGTAATCTCCTGTCACTTTTCATTAGTTTCAGAGTACCCCTTGCGCTGTTTTACGGGGGGATTAGCTAGCATAAATAGAATCAGTGAGGCAGGTCTTAAATGGCTTGATAGATTGGATTTAGCTCTGTGGCAGGAGATTACTTTACATGATATATGAGGCTTGTTTTTAAGTAAGTACCGTTTTGGAATCCCAACGCTGTAGCGCTGCGGTCAGCGTTCAGCGCATGCGTGCTGGATACTAATATCTGTTGGCAAGCCACAGCCACCGTTGTGGATCCATTCAACCGTATTTTAGGTCACTTATGACTGTTTAAAATTCATCCTGCGATTAAAAATGCCGCCAACTGTAAAACACATGTTGTGATAAGTTTTCGTAACGCTAAGGACGTGAAAGCAGCTGACATTCATCATGAGTCTATCACCGTGACAATTTGGTTTTAAAAATCGTAACCATCACGATTCTAATGATCTATGAATGTGAGAGATCTGGTTAAAAGCTTGTTTTTGTAATTCTCACCAAACATTTGTTTTGTGATTTTCCGTCAGCATTTTGGGAACCTAGCGAAAGCATAACTCTCAGTACTTCAAACGTTTTGTCACAATTTCATATATCACACTTCTTGACACTTATAATAATGTTATAACACTACATAATGATGCAGTTGTAAAGTTTTCTCTAACTTTTTTCATAAATATTTTGCATAAAGGCATCAGTAATGAGTGAAGGTTTCCACTTCGTTCCTTATCATTCACATTCGTACGACTACCTTAAAAGCTCTCGCCCATTTCCAAACAATCCCATCACTCATTCTGTTTTCTCAATAAACTTGAGATATGAAATGATCTCTAGATGAATATCAACTGCTTCCATGGCTGTAACGTTACGAAAACTTATCATAAAATGTACTTTACAGTTGGCGGCGTTTTTAATCGGAGGATGAGTTTTAAACAGTCATAAGTGACCTTAAATACGGTCGAATGGATCCATAACGGCAACCGTGGCTTGCCAACAGATAGTAGTACCCAGCACGCATGCACTGAATGCTGACCGCAGCGCTACAGAGGCAGGATTCCAAAACGGTACTTACTTAAAAAACACACCTTGTGTGTGTGTGTGTATATATATATATATATAAACTGTTCTATATTTTAGTTTATAAAAATTGTATTTACTTATCATTGGAAAAATTATAAAAATAATGATGTGAGTTTTATTATTTTTTTACACAACCACGCTGCATGGAAGTATAGATGCCATCTAAGATGCACAGGAACATTCTTAAGTAGCTGTGGCAACTCTTTGTGTACGAAATGCAAATTTAGGCATTCAGGTAATATGAATGGTCCAATCTTGCGATTATGCAAAGAACTACAACATTCAAAGTTGCAAAAACAGTGTAGAAAATTCCACTCCACTATGTCAGAAGATTTTCTTATGGCAATGATTATTTATTTTGCAAGTTGTTGAAAATATCCTAAATGAATTGTGCCTTGTCCTTAGATAAAATATATTCAAATAGTTGTTGATTAGTATTCAAACAGTTGACTCCAAGCATGCTGAACCTACCAACACAAAAAGTGGTATGCAAAATGCCTCAAAATTAGTAATAATTATAGCCTTATTTTTGAACTATAAAAAAATATTTGTACAATTTTCTCATTTCAATCAATTTATTAAAAAATTAATAATGTACTATGCTAAGTAAAATTTAATTTTTTGCCTATTTCTGTTTTATTTTTAACTTAACTTACAAGCAATTTTTTGTAGTACAAGCAATTTTGACTAACGTTTTAGTAGTACAATATTTTCTTGCTAGGTGGAAGCACTGTGGTAACTGACAAGATAATTAACTACTAACGATAACTGTTTGCCACTCACGGTTATAATAACGTTTTAGTAGTACAATCTCTTCTCGCTAGGTAGAAGCACTGTGGCAACTAGTAACTGACAAGGCAACTAACTACTAATGACAACTGTTTGCCACTCATGGTTATAATAACATTTTAATAATACAATTTTTGGTCGCTAGGGAGAAGCACTTAACAAGAACACTACGCTATTGCACTATGCTGTGTGAAGATTTTATGTATTTATTTCTTATTTAACCAAGTTATTGTACATCAATCTTAAAAAACTTGATTTCATGCCCAAATGTTTTGCATTTGATGGTGAATTATTGATAAACTACTTAAGGTTAGTGATGAGCTTATAGGTTATTTATTGGTAACCATTCTAACAGTTACTGTTAGTTACGAATACCTGGTTATTTAAACAGTTATTCAGTAACTGTTTAAAATATCTGAAAATAGGAAGATGCATATGTATTATAGTAAAAAAATAACCTTTTATATGCGTATGAGTTTGTTTTAAATATATAGTACTACATAATTAAAATAAGGTTGGGAGCAAAACAATTTAATTCCCAACAATTAATCAATTGTTTTCATACCAATTAATTATTTGTATGAGATAGGACTTATTGAACTAGGAACTCGTAAATTAAATTTAAAAAAGAGCATAGTAACATTTCCCGCCGATTATGTTAGCAATAGCGTAGTGTTCTTGTTTAGTGCTTCTCCCTAGCGACCAAAAATTGTACTATTAAAATGTTATTATAACCATGAGTGGCAAACAGTTGTCGTTAGTAGTTAGTTGCCTTGTCAGTTACTAGTTCCCACAGTGCTTCTACCTAGCGAGAAGAGATTGTACTACTAAAACGTTATTATAACCGTGAGTGGCAAACAGTTATCGTTAGTAGTTAGTTATCTTGTCAGTTACCACATTGCTTCCACCTAGCTAGAAAATATTGTACTACTAAAACGTTAGTTGTTCCCTTATCAGTTATTCAGTAAACCGGTGATATAAATCGTTACTCGTTATTGAACGATTTTAGGTTAGGTTAAAGGACACTAGGCCAGGAATTAGTATATTGGAGAGATAGGACATCAGCAAACTTACCTTAAAAGACAAGTTCAGTAACAACACCAGAGTAGTGGTAACATACACAAAATAAACAAATAATTACACAAATTTTCAATGCCACTGAAACTTTCTTCAGGTGAGTAGAGAGAGAGAGAGAGAGAGAGACTGACATGGCTTCCACTATAGCTGGGTAGGTGGCTGTGGTGGGGGTTGTACATCCATAGAGCAACACTCAGGTATTGATGCAGTTTTTATCAGTTATTATATATATGAAGTTTGTTGATGGGGAAGGGGTTGAGGGGAAGTGGTTTATCTTACGTTCTGATTAGGTGGGTCACGGGATTTTGTTATCCATTGGTGTGCTAATTCCATCCTTTGGAGTTTGGATCTATTGACATGGGAAAGAAGGGATCTGATTACTTTAGTGGTATAACACTGATCAATATTTTGGTTATGGAGAAGAGTATGGGCAGAGACAGGTTATTCAGGATTTTGGACTTTGCAATCATGTTCATGTGTTTTCGAAGGGTTTCACTGGTAAGGCCGATATATTGGGCAGGACAGTGCTGGCACTGGAATTGATAAATTAGATTGGTGAAATTACAGGAGTGGTTCCCAGGTATCTTGTAGGTTAAGGAGGTCGTGGAGCTGGTAAAAGATGTGGCTGGGAGATGAATAGGGCAGGTTATGCAAGATTTCTAGTTACAAGGATTAGAACCGTGTGTTTGCTGATCTTTAGGACAGGTCAGGATGTTGGGATCAGGTAACTTAGGATATACAGGTAACTTTGCATTATAGGATCAGGTAATTTTGCAACATACATGATTGCAAAGTCCAAAATCCTGAAAAACCTGTCTCTGCCCATACTCTTCTCTATAACCAAAATTTGTATCAGTGTTACACCACTAAAGTAATCAGATCCCTTCCTTCCCATACCAATAGTTCCCAACTCCGAAGGATGGAATTAGCACACCAATGGATAACAAAATCCCGTGACCCACCTAATCTGAACATAAGATAGACCACTTTCCCTTGACCCCTTCCCTATCCCTTCTCTCCCTCTCTCTCACTCTCTTTCTCTCTCTCTCACACACACACACACACACACACACACACACACACACGCACACACACTCACTCACTCACGCATGCACGCACGCACCCACACACACACACACACACTCACTCACTCACGCACGCACGCACACACACACTCACACACTCACTCACTCACGCACCCACTCACACATACACACACACTCACTCACTCACTCACGCACGCACGCGCGCGCACACACACACACACACACACACTCTCTCTCACTCTCACGCGAAGAAAGTGCCAGTGGCATTGAAAATTTGTGTGATTATGTGTTTTGTGAGTATGTTACTACTAATCTGGTGTTAGTGAACTTGTCTTCTAGGGTACGTTTGCTAATTTCCTATATATTTGTTATTGAATAACTAACTGTTTTAATGCGGTGCCTTGATAGTTCCAGTTAGTCAGTAAAACCACAGAGCGCTGCGATGCAGTAGCGAATTGTTGAACTACTAAACAGTTATTCATTGCTCGTTACTCGTGAGATTGTTTTTGATGCCTTAAATAGAGACATACACCCAGCGAAGAACTGAACAATTCTATAATTTATAATAATTTAATAATAAATGCATTTTGTGACAGTTATATTTGTGAAAAAATCAATGGTCAGTTTTGGTGTTGCTATGAAAATTGAGGACCAGCTATTGTTATTACACACATTATTTATGTTCATATTTACAAATTAATCTCATTACAGATGCTGGAAGATAAAGGAAACACTGCAGTATATCTTCTGTATGCGTATACGAGGATATGCTCAATAGCCAGGAATGCCAATATCTCAGTGAGTCAGTTGGAGCAAGCTTCAGAGACAACAGCAGTAGCCATTCAGCATGACAAGGAATGGAAACTAGCCAAGGTGTGTGTGGTGACCTTACTATTATAATTAGCATGCACATTAGACATGTCGGTAATGTAAAACTTTATACAACAAGAATGTTCTGTGTATTTAAAATTTTAATTTAAAAGGGAACACTACTGTCGGGGCAGAGATTATGTGTATCCAAGTTTGAACGTTGTTTACTAAGAAACTAAGAGGCCCATGAAAACTCAAATCACACCAATTTTTTTCCTTGTCTGATTGTGCATTATGACATATGCATTTTAACCCATCTACTGGCAACTAAAAACCCTCTATTGGCAAGTCATATTTTATGTTTTGCAAGGATATTTTCGAAAAATCAATAAAAATTGTAAATTTAATAAATTTTTATATTGCTTTACATCATCTTTCAGAAAATTCTGAATTTTATAATAAAATATGATTTTTATAAATTTCATTTTTTTTATTTTGTTGAATATTTCGAAAATTTTTTATTGTATTGGGGGGAGGACCATGCCAAAAACATAAGTAAAAATTAAATAAATCAAAATTCTAAAAAATACAAATTGACAGAAATTTAATCTAGTTCATGAAATATATACACACTCGCCGACAACACTTGCTTCACTACAGGGTTATTCTCTGAGCTTGCTTACGCTTCCCCTGTGGTTCCCTCTAAGCAAACTAACATATCAATATAAAAGCTCAATCTGCTGCTGTTCTTCTAGACAATAAAGTTGGATGATCTAGAACACACTATGTTACGACTAGGCTGATGGACCGCCAAAACCGTCCTCACCGAAATGAACTTGTCTTCGGGAAAGTGACCGGTACAGTGAGCTGTGGCCAATTAAATCACAGCCATCCTTGCTGAGCTGATAATAATGATATAGAACTAATAAATCAATTTCAATTAACTAAATAATATGGCCAAGGCAGGAGAGTTTAGTTTTCAGTCAACCGTACATGTCTGAAGGACATGTCGGACCTCCGATCTACATCTCGGCTAAATTATATTACATTTAAATGGTTTCAGTTGTGATATCCCCAAACCTCTTCGTTCCCCTCCTTTTAAATAATGTTTAATGAATCATATTAATAATTTCTTAATCTAGGACTTATTGACGTACTTTCATGTCTTCTCGGTCACTGCACTGCGTCGACGTCCTCCAATTTCTCCACGTCCATATGCAACTCCTCCGATAAGGCTCGCCACGCATGCATACCCTCTTGGCCTGTCAGCTGTTTGCGTGACATAATCGTCACGACCTCCCCCACTAAAAAATTGCTACCCTTAGGGATGATGGTGATGGAAAAAGGAGGAAGTTATCAGGCCGAGCAGCTGGGCCCTTAAGTGCCGTCATCATCCGTGGTAGAACCGTATCATTGTAAGTGTTTAATGCAGCGGCGCGTCAGGTGTGGCCTCCTAAGCGCTCTTGGGCAGTCCTACGGTGAGCCAGTTCAGCGGTTCTCCACTCCTAGTTCCCATAACGTGTGCCGTTATGGGTACAAGTCATCGCAGCGGTGTTTACTTATGCTGTTGGACACCTGTCCCTTCCCAATGTAATCGGGTTTTGCTCCGATAATACACGTCCAGTGGTATCACACTCCTACTGACTATCAGTTAAAGATATTGACGTAAACTAATTGATTTCCAAGTAAAACTAACCAAACTGCTTCTTAAATTTATAAACCCTAACACTAAACAATGTTGGCATAATTACATCGGCAATGGATGAATATGTTACTAACTAATAGATTGCTTAGTATAAGAAATTCTTTATGGTTGTAATCAGTAAAACTGTAAAAACAAACTGGTTGTCACTGTTATTAACTGATTGTGCAACATAAATCATTAGTTCACAGTTTTTTAATCACTATCACAGTTGCTGACAGAAAAACATGGAATAAAGAAGTATGAGATTGCAATAGTTCATGTCATCAAAGAGAATACAGTTTGCTGCATGATATGGATGGTCAGCAGGGATGGTCCTTAATTCATGATAGACCACTGTTCTTATGTAGTCCATGTAAGAATGATCCATGTAATTCTTCTTCGCCTTGTAATCACGGCAAGCCCCTACTCAGTTCAGGGCAGTTGTAAGATCTCAAGTGGTCCAGATAGTCTACCGTTGATGATAAACCACAATGACAGGCTGTAATAGCTGATGGTGACTCCAATATGAGCAGCTGAAGATTTGTAAAGCCAAGGGTTCCGAATCAAATCTTGATCTTGGAGATTAATTGGTGTTGAAAGATTAATTTTGATCTTTAAAGTTTATTTAATTTGATGTGATTGCTCGAATTTGTTCCCTGCACTTCACCCCACTGTGTGTCATAAGCTATGCTCTAAGCTGGATGGTACAATGCCTCCTGCATCCTCAAGATTGTTAGTCATCTTGCTTGTCTTAGCTATGCAATTGCCGATGTAACCAATAAGTGTACATAATATCTTCTCCACAACTACACTAACACCTATTTACCTATTGTAAGCTTATAAAAATGTAAGTTGAATTCGAGAACTACTTGATTTGAAAGATTGTGAATAATTGTGCTAAAACTAAATAAGAACTAATACAACTGAAGAATCCCTAACAAATAAAATTGAAGATTTTGAATACCACTATTGGACACACATTATCGGGGTTAGCATAATTTTGTTTTTTTTCTTTTTTTTTTCGATTAAATGCTATTTGGTGAAATACAACTACTCGATCAAACTTCGTTTAGTTTTAGGAGCTTCGAGCCGAGTTCGAGTAGTAATATACTCGATCAAATACTCGAAGTTTCGAGTACTTGCACACCCCTACTTTTCTGTTTCCTTGATGTTTCCTCTTTAGCTGTTTTCCAATAGTATTATTAATTTCTCTTAATTGAACATCCATTCTGTTGTAGAGTTGAATATATATATTTTTTTTTTTTTTCATTTTCCAACTATTTTGGTCTGAAATGTGAATAGCTCGATCATTTAAGTGTTTAAAACTGAATTCCTCTGTGCTGGGTGGTGATGGGAAGCAACATTTAAGCACTGTTGGTATGTGTAGGTTTCCGGTCCTTGCCAACATAGCTTCCCTTATGGTCCAAGAACCATAAGGGAAGCTATAGAAATATATAAAAAAAGTAATCATTTTAATAAGAATGACAATATACAGCTTCCGAAGACATGGGAACCCATTTCATTTAAATTGAAATATTATGGAAGGGTCAGCCAATATATTTTCTCTGGCTAATGACATTAGGACACGTGGATGTTAAATGATATTGACCTAAGCCCCTCTCCAGTGAACCTCTCAACCACCCCACCACTTGTTATGTTAGCTGGAAGGTCATTCGCTGATCTCAGTCTCAGAAATATCACTGAAGATGCCAGATGCTCTACAATGTTTTTGAGCTGTGAGATGAATCAATTGTAAAATTGAAGTTGCTAAATCACACCAAGGGTGAAACGCCTGGTTATCTTGTAATTAGTGTAGATAGTACTGTATCTTGATGTGATTTCCACTGGAAAATATAGATTTTAGTTATGACATCAACCCCACTAAAGCCTAAGATTCAAAATGATTAGCCTTAAACTAATTTACTACTAGCGATCCTTACAAATAGAGTTGGCCAACAACAGTAATATAATTTACTACTAGCGATCCTTACAAATAGAGTTGGCCAACAACAGTAATATAATTTACTACTAGCGATCCTTACAAATAGAGTTGGCCAACAACAGTAATATAATTTACTACTAGCGATCCTTACAAATAGAGTTGGCCAACAACAGTAATATAATTTACTACTAGCGATCCTTACAAATAGAGTTGGCCAACAACAGTAATATAATTTACTACTAGCGATCCTTACAAATAGAGTTGGCCAACAACAGTAATATAATTTACTACTAGCGATCCTTACAAATAGAGTTGGCCAACAACAGTAATATAATTTACTACTAGCGATCCTTACAAATAGAATTGGCCAACAACAGTAATATAATTTACTACTAGCGATCCTTACAAATAGAGTTGGCCAACAACAGTAATATAATTTACTACTAGCGATCCTTACAAATAGAGTTGGCCAACAACAGTAATATAATTTACTACTAGCGATCCTTACAAATAGAGTTGGCCAACAACAGTAATATAATTTACTACTAGCGATCCTTACAAATAGAGTTGGCCAACAACAGTAATATAATTTACTACTAGCGATCCTTACAAATAGAGTTGGCCAACAACAGTAATATAATTTACTACTAGCGATCCTTACAAATAGAGTTGGCCAACAACAGTAATATAATTTACATTTGTAAAAAGTTGTGTTGATTACAATTTTTATTTTTTAGGTATTACTTAGGTTCCCAGAAGTACTAAATAAGATAACTCGAGACCTGTTCCTACATCCTCTTTGTGAATATCTCTATGAGATTGCCACAACATTTACAGAATTCTATGATACATGCTACTGCATTGAAAAAGATGGCACCACTGGTAAGCAATTTTTAGTATTACTAATTTTTCTCGAAGAGTTGTAATAATGTAAGTGAATTTCTTCTGTTGTTTAAAATACATTTATTCAATTTTTAAATTTTAAATTACTATTGGCTTAATTTATATTTTATAATATATAAAAACATACTCCAAATATTTGTTATATTTACAATAAATTATGAAATGAAATATTATATTTATTTCCCATAACTATTTTACAATACAACATTTTATATAATAACACAAAAATAATCAAGTTGTTACAACAAATAATAAAAATTCTAAACATGACATTTTATAAAATAGCAAAAGTGTGTGTATGCCATAGGGAAATGGGCCGAAGTCTGTGTGCAGACTTGAGTTGCTAAATGACTGACGATGGCAATTGACATTTATAGTACAAGTTTGCTGTTAATGCTTGCGATGATACGGGAATTCACTCATATACAAATACAACATGTAATAATAATAGTGGTAGATTGGCAACTAAAAATATTGTATTGATTGAAGTTACGACAAATATTACTATACAAAACCTGTGCAACTTAAAATGAATTACTAATTTCAGTTGACTTAATTAATTTCATTGGTATGAAACCAATGTTTTGTGAGTATCGTGTAATATATGGGTAATAGGTGAAATATTGTATTTATATTTTTAAATATGTGGAGTGAAAGAAACTTTACATACATTTATCGAATTGTTAATATACCAGTCTCTTGATAAAGTGCAACGGTAGGGTACCTCCTACATTTTTTAAACCCAATTTTCAAAATATTCTTTGTAGGATATTTAGTGGGTGAATCGTCGATTGAAGAGCTCCACCCAAGCAACGATTCCAAACGATAAAAGAGACTGGATATATGTATAATATGCTAACTTAATATCTTTCTCAACCAGAATATCACTAAGTTGCTTAAAATCAAATATATATTTCCGAATCTTATTCTTTAAATAATCAAATAAAATTGTTTACTAAGCCAGTAAACATATATACATGCATTAGCCAAGTCATAGTAAATGCAATAAAATAATAATCAACTAAGACTACAACATGTGAAAAGTTAGAGCAAAAACAATTTATTTATATTTCAAAGTTTGCAACAATCACAGTAAATCAAAATTATTTATGGCCAGCTAGAAACTCATGGACGCTGTAACAATAAAGGTTGAGCAGAAGGTTTTTCAGATGTTTCTTAAATTTTATATGGTTAGTCTCCAGTTTAAGTGAGAGTGGAAGGCAGTTATAAAGAGCTACACCATTATAAAGGGTATGTTTCTCAAAGAAGGCAGTAGAATGCTTTGGTACTCTTAAACTGTGATTGACACGAAGAGTGTAAGAGTGGTTAGAGAAAGTGGAAAAGACAGGGAAATTTAATTTTACAAAATAATCTATGTGTTTTGACCACTTCAACTTCATATCAAAAACAATGCCCAATTATTTGTAGGAAAAGACTTTACCAATAGGATCATAACTACAACTTTCGTTGAGATGATTCCCGCAAGTATGAATTTTTAAATCTTGTAAAGGGTAATCTGAAATATTCAAAAGAGGAATAGGCATACATTTAGTTTTCACAATATTTAAAGATAGGGTATTCTGGTTTAACCACTTTTTCAACAACATAAGATCATACAGCGCGTTTGATTGTGTATCTTCCCAAGATTTGCCCTTTGATAAAATTAACATGTCATCAGCAAACAAAAATAACTTTCCATTTAAATTTAATTTTGAAACATTATTTATATAAATTACAAATAATATAGGCCCAAGAACTTCTTTGGACAACCCCATAGTTAATAAGCAATACATCACTCATGACATTACAAACTGACACTCTTTGTGATCTTTCAGTTAAGTAGCTTTCAAACCACGCGAAAGCCGTTCCTCTAACTCCAAATGTTTCTAGTTTTTCTAATAATTTACTTCTATCAACTGAGTCAAATGCCTTTTTAAGGTCAAGAAAGATCAGCATTAATGGACAATTTCGAAATTACATGTTTTATGTCTTTGCAAACATCAAAAAGAGAATTGGAGATATTTAAATCTTGTCTGAACCCATATTGATTGTTACATAAGATTTGATTACTTATGTAACAATTGTTCAACAACAAGAAAAACTACTAATTGTTCTTTAACAACTCTTTCAAAAACCTTAGAGAAAACACTGAGCAATGACATTGGGCGAAAGTTATTTTTGTCTCTGACGTCATTTTATTTGAAAAGAGGAAATACTTTGGCAGTTTTGAAAATATTTGAGAAAATACTGAAATGAAAACTTAAATTTATAATAAGATGAGTAAGAGGTCTACTAATTATTATGACATTATCTTTGAGAATTGTGACTGAGACCCCATCATCACCTGGAGCAGACCCTCCTCGTAAACTGTCAATATGTCGTATTTTATTAAGTTCAGTCATTGCGTTAAGGGAGATATTTGAACCACTATAGTCATTCGAGTCATTCATAATCGGGTCGCCGCTTGAGTCAATCGAATTTGCCAAATTCTGTCCCACGCCTGCAAAGAAAGCATTAAATTCATTAGCCACGCCAACTTTTATGTTCTCTGTAGGTAGAGAATCAGTTGGTAAAAATGTTTCTATGGAGAATTTTTATTTCTTACAAACTCGACCAGACAACTCATTTATAATTCCCCAAAATAAATTTAGGTTGTTTTCATACTGCCTAA
The DNA here is from genome assembly GCA_035578905.1 of Stictocephala bisonia. Lineage (NCBI taxonomy): Eukaryota > Metazoa > Arthropoda > Insecta > Hemiptera > Membracidae > Stictocephala > Stictocephala bisonia. Next base: position 704,205 of record JAQJVL010000050.1, read on the forward strand.
TTTTTTCTTGATACTAATTCCTTTTTGCAGTTTTTATTGAATTGCTAACTATGCGTCTAGGTTCACAGAAACTTTCCCTTAAAGTAATATTAAATGGTTGTTTTTTAACCTTTTTTTCTAAGCTTGTCTCGAGTTCTAATTATATGTATTAGTTCTGTTGTTATCCACGGTTTGAGTTTAAAGTATCAAGTTGAGCAATTGGTTGAACATTTTTTTTTTAGAGTTTTCAATTACACTGTTAATAAATAATGTTAATAAATATTACTGAACATAAATTGACATCAAAACAATCAAGAACGGCAGCCCAATTGGAATTAGAAAATATGTCTGCAACCTTAGTGTGGTCAATGTAAGTGTTAGGGTGGGAAGTGCCGTCGGAACCAGTGTGTACCAATACTTCTGTACGTGTATGGGTGGGTCAATACCTCTGTACGTGTATGGGTGGGTGGCTGGGTCAATACCTCTGTACGTGTATGGGTGGGTGGGTGGGTCAATACCTCTGTACGTGTATGGGTGGGCGGGTGGTTCAATACCTCTGTACGTGTATGGATAGGCAGTTCCTCACCAAATTTGATGCAACTTGTCAGTAAAGTCCATGTTATAAATGTTAGATGCTGAGAATCAGTGACAGTCAAAGCAGTGGAGTAATGGTCAATCACACAGGTCCTCAACACAGCTGTCCTTACAGCACTCATATCCCGATAACGAACGAACACGTGGTCAATATTCTTATTCTTACATATGAGACACTGACACAAAGTTGTTGGTATTTTAAGGCGAATATGAATGATTATATGAGTGTAGTCTGGTTACTAACTGATTTCAGCTGTTCCTCAGAAAGGGCAATTTATTAATAGCCCAACAGCCAGGGCAACTAAGGGACCTACAGCTTTAAGTGGAATCCGAACCACGTAGTGCTGGTCTGATTTTCAGCTAATTGACAAGTCTGATAGTCAGTTATCTCCCCCACACAACATCCGTACAATACACGATAAGTTGTTATCAGTTACCCTAGTCGGCTTGTCTATACATTGTGAAAGTCCTGCCTGTAGTAAAGTGTTTAAATATGAGTCAGTTATATTGTAATTTTTCAATAAGTCAGTATTTAAGTCTCCAATAAGTACACACATTACATTTTTACATATATTCTCATAATTAGTTTCTAATCCACCTATAAACACATTAACGTCACTGTAAATGTTCTGTAGAGCGATAGTATGTTAAATTCTGTCAAAGGCTGCAGTATTTATTTATTTAGTATTTTAAATACGAGTCCAAACAGGATTTTCCTTGGTGTTTTTCTTTATTTCTCATTAAATTTTTGTATTTTGCAAAGCTATTCCTATAAATGTTAGTTTAATTGTTGATTTAATATATTTTAGTTTAGTAGAGTAATTTAATAACTACTTTACTTTTTTATTTGGTGTCAAACTTAGACATTAAATATCTGTAAGAATATATTTTGTAAAATAGCTTTCTACAGTAGTTATTTTTGTAATAATAATAGTAATCAATCAAAATGCGTCCAGAAAAAGTTGTTACAGTATTTCAATGAGAATTAGTCTACTTATTATAAACATTCATTTATTTAATAAATTCCGCTCACCAACTTACACCTAGTATTTTGGTAACTATGAGGTTTTCTTAGATTTGCTTAAATTTATAAGAGCATTCCTAATCATTCAGTTTCCTAAATTTGTAACATAATAATAACTTAATTAAATACAAAATGAATGAATTTTGTAATATAACAACTAGCTTATATAAATCATAGGAATTTGCATCTTTTCTATAAATTGTAAGCCAAATTTATAGTTAGGGGATAGAAGACAAAAAGTGATGAATTTTATTTCCATATAAAATTCGTACAGTGAAACCTCATTTAATCAAAATATTGGAGGGACGGCTGTTTCAGATAACGAATTTTTCTATTGACTCATTAACAACTAAAATTAGCCTGCAGTACTAAAATGGGTATGTAAAGGCCAATGAATTATCAAACAACCTTTCCTTAGGTTAAACTGGACCTTTTTAATTAGAAATAATTTATAGTATGCACAGGCATACAATAACTCACAGGCATGCAGTACAGTACCAACTTATTTATTAAAAACTCTTTATTGTGTGTACTTTTTGTATACCTCAAGTCCATCATACAGTTTTCTCCAGCATCTTTTAAACTGTTGAAGAGTATCCATGTCATATGACGTGCCGAGTGCCTTCATTGAGTATTTGATTTACCATAGTATAGTAATCAGGGAGTAAGAAAAAGTTTTGTTTACTTTTTGTTATAATTTTTTTATTTTACGACTAGATGATTCCAAAATTTATTTAAAAACGTAAAAAATCCCATTATCATGAAATTAAAATTTGTTTGATACATGATAATTTTGAAAAGACGGATATACACAAAATGGAAATTTACAAACAGAATAAACAAGTATCCTTAGGCTCTTCTCTATAAGTGAGCATACATATAACATTTTCTTTGCAATATTCTTTTACGTTTATCATTCATAGGTAGCGGCCGAGGAAAATTGCGTGCAGTGAGCCATAGGGCGTCATTATCACCAGTTATCAGGCGGGCCGGAGTGGGGCGACAAGCGTTATTGGCTGCATATGCATGTGACTCTATAAGTTGCCTTATAAAGTTCATTTGGAAATTCATTATGTATACTTTAGGATTAGGATTTTTTTTCTTTTATGAGATGGCTGAAGGTCAATATGCATCGAGGATGGTAATAAGTCAAATTAGAGCTTAGTTTACCATTTAACTGTTATTCTTTTATAGTCATTGTAAGAAAGCATCATATCAGATTTATCTATAGATCCCATGTTACTGTTATAATTTATAACACATTTTGGTTTTACTCTTTTCCTTAGCTCTAGTATTTACAGTGTCCATTTTATTTGTTATCAACTGTAGATAACATTGTGACTGGTCTAAGATAACATCATCTAATTGCTATCATTTTAATTGAGAAGTTGAAATGACAAATCTAATATTGAGTCTAATCTAATCTAATAAGATATTGTATTTAGAGTTCTAGGAACCATTGGAAGATGCTATAATGGGAAGGGTGGGAAATGACACAAGGCCGCGCAGCCACATCACCTGATGTGGTCCTCATTTAGGATCAAATGTCATGTGATGTGCTTGCTTCCTCAATCGGGATCAAAATATACTACTAGTCAACAGATTAAGTGTAGTATTTTTGACACATTCGCTGAGGCGACGTGTAACTTGTGGTGCGGCAATGGCTTGCCCGGCTCGGCACTATGGCCATACGCTTACATATTTCAACATAGTGACAAGTAATTTCGATACATATGCAATTGATACAATATTTTTAGTTTATATGTTAGATATTTACAATATTTAATCCCCTTGAACCCACCAATCTATTCTATTCCAGTCTATTTATTCATCATCAGAAGTCATAATAAAGAAATCTGATTCTCTCCTTATATCTTCAATCTGTAAACTTACTATCTTCTGACTCAATGGAAGTCGTATTTTGGTCATAACAAACAATATTTGGTCAAACAAACAGCTAGTCTAAATGATCCCGCCATGTTAAATAATAATATAAATATACACACAAAACACTCATTTACACAAAGTACACTACAAACACAAAACAAACAATTTCATGCCAAAACTGCGACACAGCAAAGTTATTTACAATACTACAAACGAACGACAGTCACCCGTGCAATGCTGGACTCACACTTAACACATTCGATGCTGAAAAAATAAGTTAAAAACATGTCAGATACTAAAATAATATTTTGTACCAAAACAATACCTTATATAGTCAGGAAACAGGGTTGACACACCAAATCCAGTTTATGGCCTCAATTCTGGTAGATCAGGGCTTCCGAAGTGATCATCCGCCAGTGACCGAGCCGCACATCACAACGAAAGAAACCCATGCGTGCCGCGAGACGCCTGCCGTTAGAATCGCAATTAGAACAGTGCAAATCCGACTGCTATAAGGCAAGTGGCTAGACCACACTGAATTCCACAAACCAGCATTGCTCCGTCAACCGCCGGCAACAGATCCGCTGCGCGCGCAGGCACGCTAACCCCCGCCAACTGGCTCAAAATGGTGCGATCCACGAACGAAGAACAAGGAAACGTGACGCGAGAGACAGGCTATAATGCGGCGCAAATCCGACCCTTCTAAGCCAAAGGGCTAGGCAACACTGAAGCCTACAAGCCAGTATTGATCCGTCCACCGCCGGCGACCGATCCGCTGCGCGCGCAAGCACTGCTATCACCCGCGTGCGTATGACCCGCACACAATGTGTTAAACAGAACAGTTCAGATTGCCTAATGACTTCGCAAGGCGTCATCACCGTGCGAGCACCGACCGCGGTGACGATGTAAGGCGTCACCCGCAGTAAATGTGTTAACTTTATTCCAAGGCTGTATACACACTGAATAATAACTGTATACACAGTAATACAAGGCTGTTATTACTGAAATAATAACACCAATAAATAATTTCATGTTAACTGACTTCATTCATTTCTTTATTTAGGTTTTGTAGTCCTAACAGGCCTGCACCAACAAGCCTTAGTGTCGTTTAAATGTAACCCTTTGATCCTGGGGGAGGGGGGTAGGAATCAATGAGATAGTTTTTTGTGTTTTGGGAAAACTATACTTGCTAAAAACTTTTCTACTTTTAGTACAAGCTAATAAAAAAAATCGATCTTGAAATAGGTTATGACATCCAAACACTTTGTGTTCTATAAAACTTTTGAAACATTTGATGCAATATACTTTAAGGATTTTTTTTTTTTAACTTGCCAATGCACATTGGTGGCAGCTTATGAGTGCCGGAGAAGGCATTTGGAGCCAAAAGAACTGTTATACGTTCTTTTTTCATCTTGTGACCTGGAGAAGATGTTTCATTTCCTGATGTTGCAGGGTGGCTACTCACCGGGAATTTCGGGAAAACCTGGAATTATGCTTGAATTTTACGGCGCCTTGAAAAAACCTGGAAATATGCTTGAATTTCGGTAACAATTGGGAATTCTCGTCGAGCGAAACGAGAGTAATCCGGTGACGTCAGCAAGTTCGGACTTCAAGGCTCCAGTTAAACTCATGCGATAAGTTCGGGAAACCTCGTCAATCTTCGTATGATAAGACACGAAGTCGACTCGGCACATTGATATGTTCAAAATAATATACATGGAATAGTTTGACAAAACGGTTGCAACCGAAACAGTTTTGATGTCGAAACAGTTGAATGAAACTGTTGCAGACAATATGATAGCTTCACCCACCGCACTTTGCCGAGACACGCAAATCAATCCAATGTCAAGCGTCGCCTCTTAGATTTGTTGACATTCTGTTGCAACTTACACTGCAGGTTAAAGTTGCGACTAAACTTTGGGAGTTTTTGGTTTGTTCTATTGATATCCGATGACGCTCACTGTTGCTGTCTGTTCTACTACAGCTATTTGCAAAATTTTGAAACATTTTGGTGCCGAATTATTGTTTCAATGAAACTGTTGCGTTCTTTTTAAATAACGAAAATACATCAACAACAGGCTGGGCAAGGATGGGCTGATGCATTTGTTTTGTTTACGTTTACCGTTATCGGCAACAACAGGTGGGCAACGGCAACAAGAAGGGATAATGTGAACGGTAATTTTTCACCAGCGAAGATCGTGTTTTGTTAATTAACCTTCCAGTTTATTTATTCAATTACTATCAATAAAATGCAGAATTACTTAAACAATTTATTGTTGATAAAAACATTAATATAAAGTTCATTGCATGTTGTTTCAAGTGTGAAATGTTTTGTGTTGTAGTTTATTGACGTAACAACTCGTATAACTGTGTTGTAGTTTATTGACGTAAAGGTCTAAGCCTACTAACTCTAAAATCGTAATTTTTGACAAAGTGTTTTAGTTTTGTGTTAATTATTATTTATTAAAACCAACAAGGTTATTATACAGTTTCTTGCTACCAAACAAAATTTGAAAACTACCTGAATGAAATGGGTCAATAATTGACTACAATTTCGTGAGCATTTTTTATTCTGCGGAAATCGTTTTTACCGAACAATTCGAAAAACTAATCTCAAATTTGTTTAGTATTTTTGATATATTTTGTTAATTTTAATGATATTATAATCGTATTTATTTATTTTGATGTGGTGTTTTTGCGCTAAATACGAATTTGAAAACCATTTTGGTCTATACAAATTATTTCTCGAGATATAACGGAAAAACTACTATCGCGGCGAATCACGATTAGCGATCATTATATACATCAGATTTTAACCACAAAAAACTGAATTTATGCATACTCCTGCTGGAATGACGGACGATAGGCCGTCACGGAGGCCAGGCACATAATTTAACGCAAATTACGTCTATTTGTTGAGTAAAAAGTCATGGTAAGTTCGGTTATGTCAGTAAAAAGTGTATTTTTCAGGCCAAAAAAATAATGTTAATGGATAACCCAATTATATATTCGTGATCAACATAAAAAACGTATTTTAACGAAAAATTCGGAAAACTAATATCACAACTTGTAGTATTTTTGACATATTTCTGTTTGTTTAAATAGTATTTTAACCATCTTTTTGGTAATTATGCACTTTCTTGCCACCTCTGAAAATACGATTTCATGTTAATAAAATGGTGAAAAATGAGTTTATATCTCTTGATGAGTTTGATTTCATCCGCGGAAAACTCGTTTCTTACAGAAAAATTGAAAAACTAGATTTTTATCTAATAATGGAAAAACCAACTTTTTTTCAAAATCGTTATTTTTCGACAATTTTTTTTTCATTTCTCGTGTTTTTTATGCTGAACACAAATAAATATATAACTGGTTTTGTAGTAAAATTATTTTTTCAGCTCGAAAAATGCATTTTTTACTGACATAACCAAACATAACCTAACTTATCCTAATTGTCTATTTTCTCAACAAAAATTCGTAATTAGCATTAAATTCAAGCGTTTGGCCTCCGTGGCGGCCTGCCGGCCATCACTTCGGCGGGAATATAGGTGAATTCGGTTTTTGTGATTAATAGTAGTTGTATACAGGGTGTCCCGTAAGTAACCAGCCAAACTTCTGGAGGTCATTCCTTGGGTTAAAACAAACAAAAAATGTCATGTGTACAAATCGTCTATCTCGCTCCATTATCCGGCTATCTGTCTGTATGTGTTTTTTACTAAAAACTTAATATCTCAAAAGTTATTTAAGAAAAAAACCATGAAAATTGGTATGAATCTTTACAGTATCCATGTATTATTTAAATTTCATTTTTTTACAACAATCTTTTTCAAAATGGCGGCCATTTTAAATTTTAAAGCCAAATATCTTAATAACCTTAAATTTTACTAAAAACTTGTACGTTACAAAAAAGTTTAAGAATTTATTTTTATAAATAATTATATAAAAATGTTTAAGATTGAACTACTATTAACTGAGAAATTTCAATTTTTATCAAATAAAAATATGCTTGATATTAATAAAATTGAAAACTTTAGTTTTCAAATTTGATAAAAATTTTAATTTCTCAGTTAATAGTTGTTTAATCTTAAAACTTTTTATATAATTATTTATAGAACTAAATTCTTAAACTTTTTTGTAACTTACAAGTTTTTAGTAAAATTTAAGCTTATTAGGATATTTGGCTTTAAATATTTAAAATGGCCGCCATTTCGAAAAAAAAAATTTGTAAAATAATGAAATTTAAATAATACATGGATACTGTAAAGATCAACATTCATACCAATGTTCATGGTTTTATCTTAAATAACTTTTGAGATATTAAGTTTTTAGTAAAAAACACATACAGACAGATAGCCGGATAATGGAGCGAGATAGACGATTTGTACACATGAAATTTTTTGTTTGTTTTAACCCAAGGAATGACCTACAGAAGTTTGGCTGGTTACTTACGGGACACCCTGTATAATGATCGCGTAATGGCCGCTAATCGCGATCCGCCAGTTTTTCCGTTATTTCTCGAGAAATATTTGTAATAGACCAAAATAGTTTTCAAATTTGTATTCAGCGCAAAAAACACATCAAAAGAAAAAAAGATGATTAAAATACTATTTAAATTAACGGAAATATGACAAAAATACTAAAAGTTGTGATATTGGTTTTTTCGAATTTTTCGGTAAAATACGTTATTTCCGCGGAATAAAAAGCATATCTCGTGAAAATACAGCCAATTCTAGACCCATTTCAAACAAAATGATCAAAATTTATTTGGTGGCAAGAAAGTGCATGATTACCATCTTTTTTTAATTTTAATGTGTTTTTTGTAATGAATACGAATTTGATCTATTACCATTATTTCTTGAGATACAACAAAAAACTACTTTCGCAGCGAATCGCGATTAGCGGCCATTACGCGATCATTATATACAACAACTATTAATCACAAAAACCAAATTCATCTATATTTCTGCCAGTGACAGAGTGAGCCGCAGGCCGTCACGGACGCCAAACACCTGAATTTAACACAAATTGTGAATTTTTGTTGAGTAAATAGACAATTAGGATAAGTTAGGTTATGTTTGGTTAGGTAAATATAAAATGCATTTTTCAGGCTAGATAAATAAGTTTACTGCAAACACAATTATAAATTCGTGTTCAGCTTTAAAAAACATGCGAAATGGAAAAGAAATTTGACGGAAACTATTTTTTTTAAAGTTGTTTTTTCACTATCAGATAAAAAACTAGTTTTTTCAATTTTCCGTTTAAAAAGAGTTTTCTGCGGATGAAATCAACCTCCTCAAGAAAAACTCACATTTCACCACTTTTTCAACAAAAATTTGTATTTTCAGAGGTGACAAGAAATTGCATAGTTACCAAAACATGTAAAATGGAAAAACCCTCAAAAATTCACATTTCAATACTTTTTCAACAAGAAATTGTATTTTCAAAGGTGACAAGAAATTGCATAGTTACCAAAATATGTAAAATAAAAAAAGTTGTAGAAAAATAACGATTTTTAAAATGTTGTTTTTTTCACATACTTATCAGATAGAAAACGAGATTTGTTTTCAACTGATTGTGTTATTGATATAACAGTAATTAATCAAAGCTGGGCCTATCGCAAATAGTCTGTAGGCTTATTTGTAAAAATTGTTTAAAGTAATTTAGGTATAGCACTAGATTTTGAGCCTACTTATCAATGAAATAAAAAATTGTAGGTAACTGCAAATTAAACCTTGGATTCTTTTGCAATAATTCAATTTCTGTATGGCCTACAAGATTATTGACATGCCTAGCTATAAAACTTGTGCTTTTTTATGTATTGTACTATAACGAGTGATTACGTCGATTCAGAAATATTTTCCTCTGTAAGTGCGCCTTGAATTTTGTTTGAAACTCCTTGGAAAAAACCTTGAATTGTGCTTGAATATTTTTTACTAGAATGAGTAGCCACCCTGTGTTGGGATTTCTTAGGCAACGTCTTAAAGTTAACACCTGTTTTAACGGCATCTCACAGCAGTACTATACAGTTAACCACATGCTGTACATTGACAACTATAGTTAGTGAGTGTGGCAGGCACTGATCTGGACACGGGCTACAGTAATAGTAATGGCGACAGTAGGGGGAGTATTGTTTCAAGGTAAGGTTATTTGCGTCACACGCCGAGCAATGCGTCCCACACTTACCCTTCTGCTCAGAGACAAATTATCACAGTATCCCACTGTTCATAACATTTTGCTAGAAAATTTACATGATATTATCGGATTATATACATGATTAAATCGTTTCGGTAGGCCAAAGTTTGGTTAACCAGGGTTTTACTGTATAGTATTTTTAGAATATGTATTGTTTGTTGACTGGAATGTCATATTAGCAATTGTCTTGACAAACTTACCAGATTAGATAAAATTTAAATAAAATTCAAAAAAATGTGGTAATACCATTGATCTTTTACACACAGATAATATAAGTAATAATATAATCAACGGTAATACTATGGCACATTTACAACATTTGTTTGGTTGAAATACTGTCAAACATTTGTTGCTTGATAAATTGTATCTATAAAGTAGGTAGACAATTTTATAATCAGAGCTTGTTTCTTTTTACTATTTATGGTTCTCTATGTAAAAATGTTTATATTGTTATTAATTTCTAATTATGTTTTGTGATAGCTGCCATAGCTGGGAGATCACAAAATCGTGACAGTCCAGCTACCAGATTTGTTGCTCGTTTCGATCTATCCAGGGTGTACGTACAGCTTTAAAGAATTGTTGTGGATGCGAACAACATCACACCCCAATTGTTCACAACATCACACTAAAGCGGTCGATGTCCAACTTAATAGGGTCATGAGAGCTATTAGTGGCACTCTCATGTCAACTCCACTCCCTTGGCTCCCAGTGCTGTGCAATATAGCTCCTCCAGAGATAAGATGCCAGGCACTACTCAAAGAATTCAATAAGATCTTGAATGCCCCGCATCTACACATTATACAGGATCTCCCATGTCAGAACGGTTGCTTAAAATCTCAAAACCCACCTCTACGTACTGCTTTCCATTTGAGCAGATCAAACTTCTTGCCCAATACCAGCTGGGCCGTAGCGTAGAAAAGTTTTGATGGACGTAATAAGTTCCTTATTAATGATCCGTCAATACCTGTAGGTGGGATGAACCTCCCTCATAGGGAGTGGACACTCTTGAATCGGTTCCAAACTGGTGTTGGCAGATGCAATTACTGGAAGTATAAATGGTCATTGACACTAGATCAGTCATGTGATTGCAAGGAGACTATCGAAACAATGGATCACATAGTTACAGTGTCCCCTGCGCTCTTTTACAGAGGGTTGGTCAGCATACACGGAATCAGTGAGGCAGGTCTTAGATGGCTCGATGGATTGGACTTATCTTTGTGACAGGAGATCACTTTACTTTTTATAATCAATGAATATACAATCATGACTTCTGGATATTTATCCAAATATACATCGCAGCTTTATAATTAACAAATGGTACCTGACAACAAACCATATGATATATATAATTTCTAATCTTATTTGAAATTAACAGTTTGATTTTACTTAAACTTTTACAATACAAAAATTAACTGTATAATTTTTATATATTTTTATTATATAGAAATGAAATCACAAAACTCATCGACAAATGCCTCAAGCCACTGCCTGAAATTTGATTGACACTCCTAGATTTAATATTTTGTGCAGTGATGTTTATTGACATCTCCTACTATCAATAAATCTAATTATTTTCGGATTTATCATTTTAAGTTTAATTTTCATGTGTCTTACAGGAGAAATCAAGAAGGTTCACATGGACAGATTACTGTTGACAGAGGCCACAGCTCGAGTGATGAAGCAGTGCTTCAACATTCTGGGGCTTAACACAGTTTCACGCATGTGATATGTTTTGGATTATTCACAATACAATTTATTTTTTTCAAATGTCAATTTTATTACTCCTGGAATCTTCATCTCTCGTCTGTTATTATTAAGTGCCTCTATGACTGTCACACGATATCTTATTGTAAAATGTTAATACTTAAATAGCCATGATATGATAAAACAATAGTCACACAATCAAAGTAAATTTAAAGAAATACAAAATATTTTTATTTTCATTTCATCTTAGCAATCACCTTTTCTTGTTTCTTATATATAAATATTTTTGTTTTAATGTTAGTTTTGGTTTCAGTTTTAATTGTAAATTGTGTTTACAATCCATTTGTGACAAGTTGCACTTGTTATTATTATTTTATGTCAAGTAAATTTTATTTAAAGATAGCAGCAGCATAAGAAAGCTCAAAAAAGTAAGTCTTCAAATTAATTATTGTTTGACACTATTATAAAATTATATTGTATGGAATAATCGTAAAAATAACAGTCGTTATTTATGGGCCTACTTCATGTACATAAAACATATAATTGTTGTTAAATCCACATTTATCTGTGCATATTTTCTAATATTGTAAAGGAATTTTCCTTTAGCAGGGTAATATATCGCTTAAATTCAAATGTATATATTTATATAATAATTTATAATATATTTTATAAATAATAAGTACATTCCAATTTCTTGAATGATCTGTCTACTGTGTCTTTGACAGGTACATTTTTCTTCTATGGTGTGTCACTGAGCAGCAGACACAGCATTTCTCTCTTCTGTGTGCTAGGTCTGCCTGGTGGTTTTTTGCATCCAGAAGTTTTGCAGTCTGTCGGTTTCCATTTTCCTTTTGTCGGCTGTTGCTCTGTAATGAGGGGCTAAGGCAAACCTCCTCCCAGGCCCCAAGAAGGGAGCTGATGCCAAGGTTGACAGCTGTGAAGAGAAGTTTCCTGTTTTTCTATGCTGAGTACTCCCAATTTGCTGTCTCTTGTGTGATGCAGCTGAACCATGTGGCAAGACCTGCACTTTGTGTGAAGGACCTTGTCCTAGTCTTCCTGAACTTCTGTACTCTTTGGGATCCCAAGTCTGACTTTTCTAATTTTCTCTGTGAGGACCAGTGGTAGAAGTGTCTAAACTGACCTTTTTGAAGAGTTGTAAAGGCCTAAACAAACAAGAAAGACACTTGAGGGGTTTATCGTTTCTTTAGCTTTGGAATATTTTAACTTGTATCTTAATTTATTTGTATCAAGGTTTTGTCATATTAAAAAAGTTTAATATAAGAAATGTATTGATAGGAAATTATTTCCTCAAGAAAGTGATTGTGGTTTTCTATATATATATATATATATATATATATATATATATATATATATATTACCTCATATAGTAGTCAATACTTATTACATTATTTCATATCACAATTTTCATGCTACAAAGTGTTGTGGCTTTCAAGAAACAAATAAGTGCTCATTTTTATGGCAAGAACAGGTTAAAATGTTTGTGCTTTTTATGCATTTTTTATTAATGCCATATAAATAACATCCTTACTTAATTGTGAAGTTCACCTATGCCAATGATATTAAAATATATGTATTTATTTTATGTATAATTGTGTTATTATACATTTAAAATATATGTACAGATCTCTAAATAGGACCATTTGGTTCATAAATCATGTATCTATTCAGTTGTAAGATGAACCAACAACAACCACATAATACTGAATCTCAGCAAAAAATTATAGTTCCTTTCACTCCTAAAACTTTCCTAATTTGTCTTTCTTCTTTTATTAGTGTCTGTAGAAATCAAAAGAAAGTATTGTACCCAAGAACTTGGTATTCTAATAGACTTCAACACATTCAGTGCTAAGGCTGTATTTCTTTTTCACCATGTGTGGCTGCATATATAAATTTAAAACTTTCCCTAATGGCTGACAATTTTTTTTTCAAAAACTTATTTTTGTAATTGTGTAGTGTCAATTTATGACTGTCAGAAGTATTCTGTATATGTGGAAGGTTCAAAAAAATTAATTGTTATGTATAGCTGTCTGTCAGCTGTCTAGCTGGCCATCAGCCTCTGGTGAACAACTTTTCCAAAAAATGAATGAGCAATATATTTCATACTACTTTATTTTGTAATAAACTAGTTAGTAATATAAGGAATGAAGCAGGACAAATGAAAAAGTTTAAAAACTACTATTATCAGGCCCATTTTACATTTTTCATAATTAGTCTAATCTGATATAAATTTTTCAAAACATGCTACAGAACACAATTCAGGTTGGTCAGGGCATTTGTAGAACATAAATACAATATTTTTAATTTTTTCTTCTTTGCAGTAAATTCTACATCTTCTTTATTTGATTTTATTCCTAATTTCTTGAAAAAACAAATTAAAAACAGTAATAGAAACTCCAAAAGTAACTGTAAACGGAAACTGAAAACCACGTTTTTTGGCCATGAGAATAACATGGAGAGAGATTTAAATGAATAGAAAATTGGAGAGATAGGACAT